>CM064513.1:87221007-87223507 GCA_032716605.1 Paralithodes platypus | reverse complement strand
CCGCAGCGGCCGCCAGGTCGGGTGCAGGTGAAAATCAGGAAGAAAGCGAGGAAGCACGCTACGAAGAGGTTGAGACAGAAGCCCTCGAGGAACTCTGCTTGTATATAAGGACCAAATTATTCCCCAACCCAGAGGTACTGCCTATGACAAACCTCACATCTAGGCTTGAGAGATCCATGATGTCCCGTGGTATTATCCAACTGAAACCAGCGACAAAGAAACATGTTCGCCGAAAGATTGAAACCGAGTTTGGAGAATCACTACGCTTTGTCCCAGATGAGAAAGGAAAGCTTCTAATCTATCCACGCAGCCTCTCAATGGACGACCTTGCCCGGCAAGCACACAAAATGGCAAAAGACCTGCAAGAAGCAAGAGCAGCTAACTCTGAAGATGTCTTAACCAAAGCAGGAATGCAGCTGAGGAATGAGATCAATAAACAAGATGTGAGTCAGCCATGGCCTCCCGATACAGATTAGAATGTCATTCCTGCAGCAGTCACTCAATTCCTGCACACCCTGCTGACAGGAGAGTGTGAGTGTGAAACTCCCTCTGAAAGAGCTCAACGTCTTGCCACTTCCTTTGGCAGTGACTTGGTCTTTGCTGTTACCAGTGGCAAGACAAAACCACCCAAGCACGTACTGCTGACCAATGCTGTAAAGTCTTTGACAGGAAACACAGAACTGATCCGAACTCTGAATCGTCTTGGTCACTGTGTGTCTTACTCAATGTTTGAGGAGATCGATACAGCCCTTTGTATCCAGAAGCTGGAATGCTCAAAGGATGACATTCCACTGCCAGCAAACATCTACCCTGGTGTGTTCACAACCCTGGCCTGGGATAACATTGACCGACTTGAAGAGACCCTAAGTGGAGCAGGTACTTCTCATAGAGTCAATGGCATTGCTGTCCAGTCCAAGGTTGCAGGCTCTGTGCCAGAGAAAGTCCTGCCAGAGATTACCAAGTCCAAGATAAGAAGCATCACTCAGACATCACAAATGCTGCCAATATACAATGTTGGGCGGCGGGCAGGGCCACCTAGGATTGAGACTGCGTATGTCGACACTACCAAGGAAGTCCAGGATTCAAAGACAAAGAACCATATCTGGCTTCTTACTCGAATGTCAGACCATGAGGACCAGTCCATCAGCAGTTGGACTGGGTTCAACATCAAAATGCGCAGAGACATTGCAGTGGTTCAGGACACTGTAAGCTACCTGCCCACTATCAATGCTCCCGCAACAGAAATGTCCACCGTTAATGAAATCTTGGAACAAACGCATGCTATCATGCAGTCCTTACAGCTTAACAAGATTGTGTGCGTGTTTGATCAAGCACTCTATGCCAAAGCTGCCGAAGTTATCTGGAAACAAGAGAAGTTCAAGAACATTATCATCAGGATGGGCGTCTTCCACACAATCTGTAATCTCATCTCCACCATAGGAAAGAGGTTTCAAGATGCAGGTCTTAGAGATCTGTGTGTGGAATCAGGTATCATCGCAGAAGGATCAGTGTCAGGAGTGATGAACGGCAAGAGGTACAACAGAGCAGTGAGACTACACAAGCTCGTGTATGAAGCACTGATGAGGCTTGCATGGAAAGGCTTCCTTTCATGGCTAGAAGAAAACCATTCAAGGGACATACACCATCTAGATGAAACACTGAAGGACATCAACAGCTTTCACAGCAATGTGTCTCAGGGACTCTTTCAAGAGCTGATGGAGAGTGAATCATGCACACATATCATGAAGCTTTTCCAAGTTTATCTTGAGACCCTCAGAGATGAACACAACCTCTCAGCATTCTGGATGTCATACCTGGACATGGTTGAGATCATGCTGGACTTAATTCGAGCCTCCAGAGAAGGCAACTGGATGCTCCACCTAGGAGCAATCCGACAGATGATACCGTGGTGTTTTGCCTATGACAAAGTGAACTATGCCCGAATGGAAGGCACCACAGCACAGGGAGAAGCTCAAGGACAAGGAGCTGTATGTCACATGTGAGCAGCGCTGCTTCAAGATCACCAAAGAGCAGTGGGAAGAGGCTCCTGAGCTTAAGTCAACTCAAGAAGAAGCAGACACACGCCTTCTTCTCCATGCACTTCATGCAGCAGAATCTGGGAACAAGTCTGTCATCATCACTGCAGAAGATACAGACGTCATGGTGTTGTGTCTTGGCATGTGCCACAAGATCCCATCCCATCTGTTCCAGAAGTGCGGGACGAAGAACCGGACAAGATTCCTGGATATCACCACACTGAGCCGCACACTGGGAGGCAGCGTGTGTGATTCCTTGATTGGTATGCATGCCTTTACAGGCTGTGATACCGTCAGTGCATTCGCTGGCCGAGGGAAGATGACGACACTCAAGCAGGTGAAGATGGACTAGACATACCAGCATGCTTTTCACGAACTTGGACGCTCATGGGAAGTGTCTCCTGAACTCTTTGAGAAGCTACAGGAAATCACCTGCCACATGTACCTACCATCTACCCACACAA
>CM064513.1:87136806-87220907 GCA_032716605.1 Paralithodes platypus | reverse complement strand
GTAGTGTGGTACCCGTGAAACTATGATGTTCATGATGACAAACATGGCGTTAATACGACATACAGACCATAGTAGTGTCGTAGTGAAATTTGCTGTCAATTATGACAACAGGCGTTAATACGACATACAGCAATAGTAGTGTTGTAGTGAAATATTCTGTTAATTATGACAACATGGCGTTAATACGACATACAGCCATAGTAGTGTTGTAGTGAAATATGCTGTTAATTATGACAACATGGCGTTAATACGACATACAGCCATAGTAGTGTTGTAGTGAAATATGCTGTTAATTATGACAACATGGCGTTAATACGACATACAGCCATAGTAGTGTGTAGGACATAGCTGTTTCATTATACAACATGGCGTAATACGCCATCAGCCATAGTAGTGTTGTCGTGCAAATATGCTGTTAATTATGACAAACATGGCGTTAATACGAACATTTCCATCCATAGTATTTAGTAGTGAAATATGCTGTTACTTCTGACAACATGGCGTATTAATTTACTACATACAGCCATAGTTGTGTTGTAGTGAAATTGGAAATATGGCGTTAATTATGACAAACATGGCGTTTAATACGACCTACAGCCATAGTAGTGTTGTAGTGAAATATGCTGTTACTTTATGACAACCTGGCGTTTAATAACGACATACAGCCATATCAGTGTTGTAGTGAAATATTGCTGTTCAATTATGACAACATGGCGTTAATTACGAACATACAGCCATAGTAGTGTTGTAGTGAAATATGCTGTTAATTATGACAACACATGGCGTTTAATACGACACTACAGCCATAGCTAGTGTTGTAGTTAAATATGCTGTTCATTATGGACAACATGGCGTTAATACGACATCGCCGCCATATAGTGTGTAGTGAATATGCTGTAATTATGACAGCACCATGGCGTTAATACGACATACAAGCCTAGTAGTTGTTGTAGCGCAATATGCTGTTACATTATTGACAACATTGGCGTTAATTACGACATACAGCCATTAGTAGTGTTGTAGTGAAATATGCTGTTAATTATGACAACATGGCGTTAATACGACATACAGCCATAGTAGTGTTGTAGTGAAATATGCTGTTAATTATGACAACATGGCGTTAATACGACATACAGCCATAGTAGTTTTGTAGCGAAATATGCTGTTACCTTATGACAACATGGCGTTAATACGACCATACAGCCATTCGTAGTGTTGTAGTGAGAGGATATGCTGGTTAATTATGGACAAACATGGCGTTAATACGACATACAGCCATAGTAGTGTTGTAGTGAAATATGCTGTTAATTATGACAACATGGCGTTAATACGACACACAGCCATAGTAGTGTTGTAGTGAAATATGCTGTTAATTATGACAACATGGCGTTAATACGACGCACAGCCATAGTAGTTTTGTAGTGAAATATGCTGTTAATTATGACAACATGGCGTTACACGGCCGCACAGCCATAGTAGTTTTGTAGTGAAATATGCTGTTAATTATGACAACATGGCGTTAATACGACGCACAGCCATAGTAGTTTCATATTTGGCCATTAAGGGCAGATTTCCACTTGAGGGATTTTTTTCTTGACCCCTTTCTCCCTCATGGTTAGCCCCATTGCTTTTGATATTATAAGACGTTCGCCCCATTAATTTGGCAATTTTAAGAACTTTCGCCCCAATTCTGACAATTTTAAGACTTTTCGAGCCATTTAGGTGTCGATTTTTTCCTGGCGAGCGATAGCGAGCCTGTAATTTAAGAGGAACCGGCCTTTAGCCTGGAAATTTTTTCTACCGAAAAATGTACAAATTTATCTTGAAAGGGGGTCTAGGGGCTGTAATGTTAAGCTTGATGGAGGTCTAGCGAACTAACTAAAAACCTCCCCTTAAGTATCGATAAATCAGTTACTAAGGGATTCAATTTACCATCAGCTGGAAACAAATAGAATAACAAACTTACCACAGACAACTCGCCTAAGCACTCTGGGATACTATACCCGGTTTCTTTTCAACTGACGGTAAATTGCAAAGTTCCCATCAAGATTTCTCCGTTATTTTGCAGATTTTGTAGTGAAATATGGTGCTAATTATATGAACTTTGGTCTTAATATGATGCTGAGACATAGTGGTTTCATATGATGCTGAGACATAGTGGTTTCATATTTGTCCATTAAGTATCGAGAAATTAGCTGCTAAGGGATTCAATTGAACGTCAGATGAAATGAAACAGAGTATAGGTTATGCAACCCCCCCCCCCCACCGTTGTCCCTCTCTATACCACTGTCACTACTACTGTCTTCTGCTTCACGTCCTGTACCTTGTTTCTATATAAACTCTGCGGCCGAACCCGCCAACCTTCATTCCTATCTGCTGTCCGAGTGAGTTAGTGAGAGTCCCCGCCCAACGCTGGTCTGTCATTTGTTAGTAAATGGAACCAGTCACACTCACACTCACACACACTCTCTCTCTCTCTCTCACACAATGTCCCCTCCATTCTCTTACACACATACACTGATACACACACACACACACACTCTCTCTAACCTCTCTCTCTCTCACACACACACACACAATGTCCCCCTCACTCTCTCTCTCTTTCACATACATACACTGACACAGAGACACACACATTCTCTCTCACACACACACACACACACTCTCTCTAACCTCTCTCTCTCTCTCACACACACACACACAATGTCCCCCCCCCCCACTCTCTCTCTCTTTCACATACATACACTGACACAGAGACACACACATTCTCTCTCTCACACACACACAATGTCCCCCCCACTCTCTCTCTCTCTCTCACATACATACACTGACACAGAGACACACACATTCTCTCTCTCACACAATCTCCCACCCTCTTTGCAATTTACCGTCAGTTGATAAGGAACCCAGTATACTAGTATAGTATGAGAACAAACTTGAACATCGAAATTGACGAAAAAGCGCTCGTGTAACACCGCCTGATTCTGTAAAATTCAATAAAGTTTAGGTGCTTGTCAAGTGTCGGTTTTCAATGATCGTAAATACACAATACGGTCAATTTTCAGTAACATAATTTGCGTAAGTCGCCCAGGATTTGATCTCAGCGAAGAAAATCATTTATGTTTGGCAGATGTCGGCTATCACTTGTCCGTGTATCCGTAAAATTATATGAAACATCAAGCCTCAGGCTTTTCTCGAGGGTATAATTTGTTGGTGACTGGCCCGTGATTTTAACTCCAGTCGGTAAAATAAATAAAGTTTGCATACCAATTACGGTACCCTTAAAAATACGCCAATTATTGTAAACAATACGACAATTACCCTAAAACATAAGCCAATTACCCTAAGAAATACGCCAATTATTGTAAACAATAAAATTACCCTAAAACATACGCCAATTGCCCTGAGAAATACGCCAATTATTGTAAGAGATACGCATAATACCCTAAAATACTGAACACTACAAAGTATTTCCTTGCACTGGACATAAATAACACAATCGGCCAGTACTTTGTATTTGTGTGACAACAATTTTACAAAATACTTCCCCCCCCCCCCCCCCCGATACAAAAATACATGGACTATTATCTACGGTACCTGGTAGCAAATTAATTAATAATCTGCATTCATGTGGCTGATTCAACTAACACGTAATAAATATTAATAAGTGGCTATACGGTACTGTGTGGGAGGGAAGCGGCTGGATAAAGCCTTGAAATACTATATTTCGTCTTACGTTTTATGGAGGCTTAATGTTTTTTTTTTTTCTATAGGTGGATGAGGGATAAACAAAAGGCCAAAAACCGCCTGTGACGAGTGTCCTCACCACCCTCGTTTCCTCCCCAGAGTTAAAAGAGTGGACAGGGCCCAAATCAAGTAACTTTCGTCGCCACCCCCCCCCCCCCCCCCCCCCCCCCCCCCCCCCCCCCCCCCCCCCCCCCTCCTCCCCCCCACCCAAATGTCTGGGGACATCACCGAGTTTGAAACAATTTAATTTCATAGGATGAGGGAAAAGATGGATTCAGGGAGAGAGTTCCAGAGCCTCAGCTGTTGAATAGAAGAATGTAAGGGGGGTTAGCTGCTAATTATTTGGTATAATATATATATAATATAGATAATATCTATATATATATATATATATTCTATATATATATAGCCTTTAATTTACATGTTATATCTCCATCAAGTTTGAAAACAAAAAAGCTGTACAAGAAGATTGCAAGTGCCGGTCAAACAATGGTACGTGAAATACCAACCCACAGACATTTAAATGTTAGGATTCAGCCAAAGTTCATCCACTGAATACGTACAGTCAGTTTTTTTTCTTCTATATATTCCAACTACTCCCTCTCGGGCATAGGCTGATAAGCCTTACACTATAGCCCGCTGATGCAAACAACAGTGAGGCCCTTGAGGTCTTGTTCCAGCCATAGGGAGTGAGACATTGCGAAGCACATACTCACGGCTCGAACCAACTCCATCTCTTGAAGCTGCCTCGCCCCGCGCTTCACATGTCTTTTTTTACCACTTCCCAGGCTCGGACCCTCACTCTCAGAAACGCCACCTATTTGGTTGAGCAATTAAATCACTAGGCATCTGCCCCCCAGTAGCATATTTTTGAATATGGGGAATCTTCATACAGTGCTATTTAATCAACGTAACAATGATGGGTGTTGTTTTGGCCATTTCGGTTGTGCTGGTGGTAATTGCGCACTGAAACTAGGGTACCAGCACAAATTCCATCCCCCCCCCACCCTCCCCCCCCCCCCCCAATATATCTTCCCATTAACATATTGGGATTCGAACCCGGGTCCATTGGATTACCAGTCCAGTGGCAAGACCACTCTGCCACACCTCCCTCGGCACCCAACAATTACAGCCGTCCGGCTGGCTCAGTTGATAGCGTGCCTGATTCCCACCTTGAAGGTTTCGTGTTCAATCCCCGCTCAGATTGAAAAGTTTTTCTGGGATACAGACGGCGGTTACCATCTCCCCATGAGCAAGGGGGATGGGTAATGGTCTCTGGTAGACTAAAGAAAGCCAAGCGCTTGCGAATCCTCGAAGGAGAAGAGACGGGCGCTATATAAGTAACCAGAAGATTATTATTATTATTATTATTATCTGCAGGATATATATAATTCCCAGACTAAATGAAGTTTGTCTGGTGTCTACATTCTTAGAGAGAGAGAGAGAGAGAGAGAGCGAGAGTGAGAGAGAGAGACAGATAGTAATCATAATATAGATTAAGAGAGAGAGTAAAGAAAAGAATTCAGAGAGAGAGAGCCGCCGAGAGCGAGAGCGAGAGCGAGACGAGAGAGAGAGCGAGGATATATATAGGATTAATCCGATATATATATACTTAGTATATCATCATATATCTATTATAAATATATATTATATATATATATTATATATATATTACCGGTATATATATAGATATATATACAGATCCTTTTATATATATCTATTAATAATATATATAATATATATATATGTCCTAGATATATATATAACATTCAATATATTGAACTCTTTCTCAGTTTATTGTGAATGGCAGGTGATTTTATGCGTTTATTTCTGTGGATGAGGGAGACAAAAGGCAAAACTGCCTGTGACGAGTGCCTCCCCCAGAGTTAAAACAGTTACAGGGCCAAAATCAAGGAACGTTCAAGTTTAAGAAGTTATGTAAGCTAAAGGTTTAACTGAACAATTACAGTGTGAGGTATGTTTACAGTCGGGTATATGTAATGCTTGTAAAGGTTTAACTGAACAATTACAGTGTGAGGTATGTTTACAGTCGGGTATATGTAATGCTGTTAAAGGTTTAACTGAACAATTACAGTGTGAGGTATGTTTACAGTCGGGTATATGTAATGCTTGTAAAGGTTTAACTGAACAATTACAGTGTGAGGTATGTTTACAGTGCGTGTATATGTAATGCTTGTAAAGGTTTAACTGAACAATTACAGTGTGAGGTATGTTTACAGTCGGGTATATGTAATGCTGTTAAAGGTTTAACTGAACAATTACAGTGTGAGGTATGTTTACAGTCGGGTATATGTAATGCTTGTAAAGGTTTAACTGACCTTACAGTGTGAGGTATGTTTACAGTCGGGTATATGTAATGCTTGTAAAGGTTTAACTGAACAATTACAGTGTGAGGTATGTTTACAGTCGGGTATATGTAATGCTTGTAAAGGTTTAACTGAACAATTACAGTGTGAGGTATGTTTACAGTCGGGTATAATTATGTAATGCTTGTAAAGGTTTAACTGAACAATTACAGTGTGAGGTATGTTTACAGTCGGGTATATGTAATGCTTGTAAATGTTAATGTCTTGGTTTTCGTGGTTGCCGATATTTCAGTATTATTGTTCTTAGCTTAATTATGTCAGTACTAGTGCCGATCTTTTAACTTTACTCTGGCTATCATTAAATTAGTTTATTCAATGTAAAATGTCCCTCCAGTAAATAACAGGCTTCGAACTATCTCACTTAGCAATCTATACTACCACAGATCCGTCTTAAACTGCACAACATTGTCTAAAAATATAGCTACAATGAAATATAATGACGTCACTGGTACGGAATGGGTTAAGGGGTGACATGCGCAGATAAACACAGTACACACACACAGAAGGGTATACATAACAGAGGTACACACTGAAGGGTACCGTATACAGAACAGAGGTACACACAGATAAACACAGTACACACACACAGAAGGGTATACATAACAGAGGTACACATGCAGGTTTTAACAAGAGACACTGAAGGGGAGGTATGTTACAGTGGGTACACACAGTAAACACAGTACACACACCATTCCAGGGTATATGTAACAGAGGTACACACTGAAGGGTACCGTATACAGTACCAGAGGTACACACAGATACACACATGAACACACACACACAGAAGGGGGATGTATACATAACAGAGGTACACACAGTGGGGTTTTTAATAACAATCGTACACCACTGTTAAAACAGGTTACATTTAACACAGACAAGTGTACATAACAGAGGTACCACAGATAAAACACAGTAACCAGACAACACATAACAGAGGTACATGTAAACAGAGGTACACACGAAAAACAGACACACACGAAGGTATACATACGAGGGACATGCGCAGATAAACACAGTACACACACAGAAGGGTATACATAACAGAGGTACACACTGAAGGGTACCGTATACAGAACAGAGGTACACACAGATAAACACAGTACACACACAGAAGGGTATACATAACAGAGGTGCACACAGATAAACACAGTACACACACAGAAGGGTATACATAACAGAGGTACACAGAAGATATAATAACAGTTACAGAACACAGATACACACAGAAGTACACATAGACCAGAGGTACACACACAGAAGGTATACACACGAAATCAGAAACACAGAAGAAGGGTATACATAACAGAACACACAGAAGGGTTAATAACAGAGGTACACCGATACAAACAGAGGTAGCACACAGAATTGTATCTCACAGAGGTACCACACAGAAGGGTATACATAACAGAGTACCACACAGAAGGTATACATAACAGAGGTACACACAGAAGGTATACATAAACAGAGGTACACACAGAAGGGTTATACACGAGTACACACTGAAGGGTATACATAACAGAGGTACACACTGAAGGGTACCGTATACAGAACAGAGGTACACACAGATAAACACAGTACACACACAGAAGGGTTTACATAACAGAGGTACACACTGAAGGGTACCGTATACAGAACAGAGGTACACACAGATAAACACAGTACACACACAGAAGGGTATACATAACAGAGGTACACACAGAAGGGTATACATAAGAGGTACACACAGAAGGGTATACATAACAGAGGTACACACAGAAGGGTATAACAGTTAACCACAGAAGGGTATACATAAGAGGTACACACAGAAGGGTATACATAACAGAGGTACACACAGAAGGGTATACATAACAGAGGTACACACAGAAGGGTATACATAACAGAGGTACACACAGAAGGGTATACATAACAGAGGTACACACAGAAGGGTATACATAACAGAGGGACACACAACAGGGTATACATAACAGAGGTACACACAGAAGGGTATACATAACAGAGGTACACACAGAAGGGTATACATAACAGAGGTGCACACAGAAGGGTATACATAACAGAGGTACACACAGAAGGGTATACATAACAGAGGTACACACAGAAGGGTATACATAACAGGTACACACAGAAGGGTATACATAACAGAGGTACACACAGAAGGGTATACATAACAGAGGTACACACAGAAGGGTACACATAGCAGAGGTGCACACAGAAGGGTATACATAACAGAGGTACACACAGAAGGGTATACATAACAGAGGTACACACAGAAGGGTATACATAACAGAGGTACACACAGAATGGGGAATAAATAAAACCAGGTATCAAACACAGAAGGTACTATACTAACAGAGGTGCACAACAAGGGTAATGGTCCTCAACGAGGTTACACACAGAAGTACTATACATAACAGAAGGGTTACACATTGCAGAAGGTATACAATAACAGAGGTGCACACGAAGGGTATACATAACAGAGGTACAGTAACATCCAGAAGGGTATACATAACCATAGGTACACACAGAATGGTACACACAGATAGCAGAGGTATCACACAGAAGGTATACATCACAGAGTACACACAGAGAGGTATATACATAACAGAGAAGTAACACAACAGAAGGGTATACATATAATAACAGAGGACACACAGAAGGGATATACATAGAGAGGTGCACACGAGGGTATACATAACAGAGGTACACACAGAAGGGTACAGATAAAGAAGGTATACATAACAGAGGTACACACAGAAGGGTGTATACCTCACAGAGGTACAACACATAAGGGTATACAATAGCGAGGTCACACACAGGAAGGGTATCCATATTTAACAGAGGTGCACAACAGAGGGTATACATAACATAGAGTACACACAGAGGGTCTACATAACAGACACATAGCAGAGGTTTTACACACAGAAGGGTTATACATGACAGAGGTTACACCAGAAGGGTATACATAACAGAGGTACACAACAGAATGGTATACATAACAGAGAGGTACACACCAGAAGGGTATACATAAAAAACAAGAAAAAGGTTACCCACATACAGAGAAGTATACATACACAGAGTACACACAGAAGGGTTATACGAAAACACGAGATACACACACAGAAGGGTATACATAACAGAGGTACACACAGAAGGGTATACATAACAGAGGTACACACAGAAGGGTATACATAACAGAGGTACACACAGAAGGGTACACATAGCAGAGGTGCACACAGAAGGGTATACATAACAGAGGTGCACAAAGGACAGGTATACATAACAGAGGTACACCCAAAACCAGAAGGGTATACATTAACAGGGAGAGGTTCACACAGAAGGGTATACATAACGAGGTACACACAGAAGGCTATACATAACAGAGGTGCACCAGACAGGTATACATAACAGAGGTACACACAGAAGGGTATACATAACAGAGGTACAAATCAGAAAGGTATACATAACAGAGGTACACACATAAGGGTATACATAACAGAGGAACACACAGGAAGTATACATAACAGAGGTACACACAGAAGGGTATACATACCAGAGGTTACACACAGAAGGGTATACATACACAGAGTATCCAGAAAGGTGCACACAGAAGGGTATACATAACAGATGTACATCACAGAATGTGTATACCTAACAGAGTAGTACACATCAGAAGGGTATACATCAACAGAGGTTCACACAGTCGGGAAGGGTTATACATAACAGAGGTACAACACAGAAGGCTATAAAATAACAGAGGTACACACAGAAGGGTATACATTAACTAGGAGGTGACACACAGAAGGGTATACATAACAGAGGTACACACAGAGAGGGTTTATACATAAAGAGGTACACACATAAGGGTATACATCACAGAGGTACACACAGAAGTGTATACATAACAGAGGTACACACAGAAGGGTATACATAACTAGAGGTACACACAGAAGGTTATACATACAAGAGGTACACCCACAGAAGGGTATACATAACAGATGGTACACACAGAAAGGGTTATACATAACAGAGGTACACACAGAAGAAGGTATACATAACAGAGGTGGCACTACAGAAGTGGTATAACATAACACATGAGGTAAACACAGAAGGGCTATATTATAACAGATGTACAACACAGAAGGCTATACATAACGAGGTACACACAGAAGGGTATACATACACAGAGGTACACACACAGATGGGTAATACCTAACATAGGTACACACAGAATGGTATACATAACAGAGGTACACACAGGAAGGGTATACATAACAGAGGTTACACACAGAAGGGCTATACATAACAGAGGGTCACACACAGAATGGGTATACATAACAGAGATACACACAGAAGGGTAGACATAACAGAAGGTACACACAGAAGGGTATACATAACAGATGGTACCACACAGAAGGGGTATACATACGAGGGTTGTACACCAGAAGGGTCATACATAACAGAGGTGCACACAGGAAGGGTATACAGTAACAGAGGTACAGCACACAGAAGGTATACATAACAGAGGTAGGTCACACATAAGGCGTATACATACAGAGGTATGTTCACACAGAAGGGTATACATAACAGAGGTACACAAGCAGGGTATTACTACCAGATGGTACACCCAAACGTTAATACATAACATACACACAGAAGGGTATACATAACAGAGGTACACACAGAAGGGTATACCATAACAGAGGTAACCGGACACACAAGAAGGGTAATACATAACAAAGGTACCGGTATAACCAAATATAAAACCAGTCCCACCCAGAAGCGGTATACATAAACAGAGGTACCACACAGAAGGGTATACACATAAACAGAGGTACACACAGAAGGGTATACAGAACAGAGGTACACATAACAGGGTAGACATAACAGAGGTTCAACACGAAGTTAAGGGTTACATAACCGAGGTACACACAGAAGGGTATACATAACAGAGGTACACAATACGACCACAGCGAAGTACGATATAAAACAGAGGTAACACACAATAAGTGGGTAGAGAACATAAGAGGTTAAGGTACACACAGAAGGGTATAACATACACAGAGGTACACACAGAAGGGTATATAATAGTAGTGTACACACAGAAATATACTGTAAATATAACAGAGGTACACACATAAGGGTATACATAACAGAGGTACACACAGAAGGGTATACATAACAGAGGTACCGTACACACAGAAGGGTATACATAACAGAAGTACCGGTATACAAATATAAACACAGTACACACAGAAGGGTATACATAACAGAGGTGCACACAGAAGGGTATAGCGAAACATGCGGTACAACAGAAGGGTATCCATACACAGAGGTGCACAACAGAAGGGTATACATACAGAGGTACACACAGAAGGGTATACATAACAGAGGTTACCCACAGAAAGGTGTATACATAATAGAGAGGTACACACATAAGGCTGTTATACCATAACAGAGGTACACCACAGAAGGATAATAAACGAGTTACAGCCACAGAAAAGTTGTAGTGATATAACAGAAGTATACAAATATAACACGAGTACACAGTACAGAAGGGGCACATAACAGAGGTGAACACAGGGCTAATACAGCGGTTACACACAGAAGGGTATACAAAACAGACGGGTACAACAGAGAAGCCATAACATAGGTTGTAGTGACACCAGAAGGGTATACATAACAGAGGTACACACAGAAGGGTTACAGTGAAAGACGTACCAACACGAAGGGTTAAATACCTACAGAGTACACACAGAAGGGAATAAGAATCGAAGTATACAATACAGAGGTAATACACAGTTACCACAGGAAGGGTATACATAGTACCGTTGTAGTGCACCATGCAGGCGCATCATACACAAACAGAGGTACACACAGACGGGTGACATAAACGAGGGACCACACAGAGAAGGGTTTATACATACCAGAGGTACCCACGGAAGGGCTTATAGCATAACCGACGGTGCACCAGAAGGGTATACATAACAGAGGTACACACAGAAGGGTATACATAACAGAGGTACACACAGAAGGGTATACATAACAGAGGTACACACAGAAGGGTATACATAACAGAGGTACACACACAGAAGGGTTGTAGTAAAACATGCTAACAGCGGTACACCCAGAAGGTGTTTGATACATAACAGAGGTACACACAGAAGGGTATACCTAACAGGAGGTACACAACAGAAGGGTATACATAACAGAGGTGACTACACAGAAGGGTAATACATATAAACCAGAGGTAGTGTTAGCAACACACAGAAGGGTATACATAACAGAGGTACACACAGAAGGGTATACAGGGCAATACAGCCAGAGGTACACACAGAAGGCTGTCAATTATAACAGGGAGAGAATATAAGCGAGAATGCCAGAGTCCCGGGGGAGGCAGGGAGGGGGGAAGGCTGCTGGCTGTCAAGGGTAATGAGTTCCAACTGCAACTCAAACCATAGTCAATTAACCCTACTGTTACTACTACCGGTATATACTATATCTAACCTCGTCTAATATAACCTGTGCTAACCTATACCCTCTTCAGCATAGGTATAGGTAGCGCCAACGAACTTGACAATTATCTCGATCCCTGACCTCTTCGTAACTCAAAACGACCTCGAGCAAACTGGCTGTAAATTTCCACAACTATTTCCTGGTGGACTCTTCCCAAATGACAGATATCTCAGCCCGATTGCTTTCATTCATTTTGAGTTAAAAGAAGTTAAGGGGTTCAAATTATGTTAAAGTTCGTTAGCGCTACCTATAGGCCATAAATCGTAACTCCTAACCTCTATACCTAAACAAAAAGGCTAGTCATCGAACTAATATCTCTGCCATTTGGGAAGAGTCAGCCAGGGAATAGGAGTGGGAATTTACAGCCCATTTGCTCTAGCCCTTCTTGAGAGAATATACAGTACAGGGGGGCTGTAATGTTAAGCTTGATGGAGGTCTAGGTGGAGTAGCAATTATACCCAAACTTACCACAGACAACTCGCCTAAGCACTCTGGGATCGATTTTGTTCAGCTTAGGAAGGACCTGTAGCAATAATGAGGCTTCAAACTATCTCAACCCACCCTTTTAACCTCCACAGATCCTTCCTAAGCATAGTGGTTTCATATTTGTCCATTAAGCTGGTACTCATAGGGTTACCCCCCCCCCCCACCGTTGTCCCTCTCTATAACTGGCGGGTTCACTACCACCCAAACCTTCTCCATCACCATCAAAAGACAGCTCGTTAAGTTTGCTAATGAACTCGGCAAACTTGACTTAATGGGTCGTATTTATTGTTAGTAAATGGAACCAGTCACACTCCCCTTCTAGATTCATTTGTACATTTTTCGGTAGAACTCCATTCTCTTACACACATACACTGATACACACACACACACACACTCGCCATGAAAAAAACGACACAGGGCAAATATCTTAAAATCTGAAAACTCTCTCACACACACACACACAATGTCCCCCTCACTCTCTCTCTCTTTCACATACATACACTGACACAGAGACACACACACATTCTCTGCCCACCTCCCCTTAAGTGGATTACCGCGCGCTCACACACACACTCTCTCTAACCTCTCTCTCTCTCTCAACCCCTTCTGTACCGGCAACGTCTTTTTATTTAGATTATTTTATTCAGTTTAATACCAGCAAGGACAAAATCGACACTCCCCCCCCCACTCTCTCTCTCTTTCACATACAGGCAGTCTAAAAGACACTCGCCTTCTATCCTATTTATGTTAGGGTGATAAGGAACCCAGTATACTAGTATAGTATGAGAATACACGGATTTTTGAGTGTCCCGACGCAACTGCTCGTGTAACACCGCCTGATTCTGTAAAATAGCATGAGAGTTACAAATATTGAGAATATATAATTTGCGTAAGTCGCCAGGATTTGATCTCAGCGAAGAATATAATTTATGTTTGGCAGATGTCTTTAGTGGCTCAAGCCTCAGGCTTTTCTCGAGGGTATAATTTGTTGGATCTGGGTAACAAGTTGGGTCGATGGGAGGTAAAGCCCCGCCTCCCTACATAAGCCAATTACCCTAAGAAATACGCCAATTATTGTAAACAATAAAATTACCCTAAAACATACGCCAATTGCCCTGAGAAATACGCCAATTATTGTAAGAGATACGCATAATACCCTAAAATACTGAACACTACAAAGTATTTCCTTGCACTGGACATAAATAACACAATCGGCCAGTACTTTGTATTTGTGTGACAACAATTTTACAAAATATTCGATACAAAAATACATGACTATTATTTAGGTACCGGTAGCAATAATTAATAATCTGCATAATGTGGCTGATCAATAACAAGTAATAAATATTAATAAGTGGCTATACGGTACTGTGTGGGAGGGAAGCGGCTGGATAAAGCCTGAAATATATATTTCTTTAACGTTTTATGGAGGCTAAATGTTTTTTTTTTTCTATGTGGATGAGGGATACAAAAGGCAAAACCGCCTGTGACGAGTGCCTCCCCCAGAGTTAAAAGAGTGACAGGGCCAAAATCAAGGAACTTTCGAGCCAAAATGTCTGGACACACTGAGTTTGAAACAATTTAAGTCATAGGATGAGGGAAAGATGGATTCAGGGAGAGAGTTTCAGAGCTCAGCTGTTGAATAGAAGAATGTAAGGGGGTAGCGCTAATTATTTGGTATATATATATATATATATATATATATATATATATATATATATATATATATATATATATATATATATAGCCTTTAATTTACATGTTATATCTCCATCAAGTTTGAAAAAAAAAGCTGTACAAGAAGATGCAAGTGCCGGTAAAACAATGGTCGTGAAATACCACCACAGACATTTAACATTTTAGGATTCAGCCAAAGTTCATCACTGAATTACTTGCAGTTTTTTTTCTTCTATATTCCAACTACTCCCTCTCGGGCATAGGCTGATAGCCTTTACACTATACCGCTGAACACAGTGAGGCCCGTGAGGTCTTGTTCCAGCCTAGGGAGTGAGGCATGCGAAGCACCTACTCACGGCTCGAACCCAACTCCATCTCTGAAGCCAGTAGTTTTTCAGATTCTAAGACGTTAGGCCCCATGTGTTTGGCGATTTTAAGACAACAGAGGTGCACACAGAAGGGTATACATAACAGAGGTACACACCGAAGGGTATACATAACAGAGTACACACAGAAGCCATGTAGGTGTTAAACGTTTCTTGGCGAACGATAGCGAGCCTCTAATTTAGAAGGAAACGGCCTTTGAGAAGGGTATACAGCAAACAGAGGTGCACCAGAAGGGTGCACACAGAAGGGTTAACATAAACAGAGGTACACACAGAAGGGTATACATAACAAAGAGGTACACACTAGAAGGGGGTTCTTCATAACAGAGGTACACACAGAGGGTATACTTAACAGAGTACACACAGAAGGGTAATACATAACAGGTACACAACAGAAGGGTAATATCATACCAGGTACACACAGAAGGGTATACATAACATATGGTCACACAGAAGGTATACATAACAGAGGTACACACAGAAGGTTGTATACCTACAGAGGTAACACAGAAGGGGTATACATACCAGAGATATAAAAAGAGGTACACACAGACAGAAGCACACAGAATATACATGAAACAGAGGTACGCACACAGAGGGTATACAGGGTAGCCATACACAGACAGGTATACCAGAGGTCACACAGAAGGTACAACAGAAGGGTATACATAACAGTCGTACAGAAGGGTATACATAACAGAGGTGCACAGAAGGGTATACATAACAGAGGTACACACAGAAGGGTATACATAACAGAGGTACACACAGAAGGTATACATAACAGAGGTAGTTAAATCACAGAAGGTATACATAACTAGAGGTACACACAGAAGGGTATACTTAACAGAGGTCCACACAGAAGGGTATATTAACAGAGGTTACACACATAAGGGTATACATAACAGAGGTATTACGGCATACCCTAGAAATAGTATACATACAGAGGTACACACAGAAGGGTATACTGTACACACAGAAGGGTATACATAACAGAGGTAATATCGAAATGTACACACAGAAGGTATACATAACAGAGGTGCACACAGAAGGGTATGGTCAAAATGAAGGAGACAAAGGCAAAGCTGCCTGTAACAAGTGTCTCTCCCAAAGTTGAAAGTTGAAAGAGTGATAGACAGCGAAATTCAAGGTGTACGTTTGAGTCCAAGGGTGGTATTCTTAAGGGGAGATGGGCCGGTTTTCTGGACCACATGTTTAGCCACATTAGTTTTCAGATGTTAAGATGTTTGCCCCATTAGTTAGTCGATTTTAAGACCTTTCGCCCCATTTCTTCGTCAATATTTAGACCTTTCGTGCTATTTAGGTGTCGATTTTTTCCCTGGCGAACGATACTGAGCCTGTAATGTTGGAAGAACCGGCCTTTGGCCGGAATATTTTTCTACCGAAAAATTTACAAATTAATCTAGAAGGGGAATCTAAAGGATGTTTTTTTTTATTTGATGGAGGTCTAGGGAGGAAACTAGAACAATAATGAATACATGCAAAAATCGCCCAAAAAGTGAACCATCCCCCCTTAACAATGTGTTTTTATCTTCGCAGCGATGTTAATGGACGAAATCGCTTGAAAAATGACGCTAGTTTCAGAAATGGGAGTGCTAATCCGTCTAATCTCTATAGACAACACTCATAACCACAATATTCTCTATAGACAACACTCATAACCACAATAATCTCTATAGACAACACTCATAACCACAATAATCTCTATAGACAACACTCAACGCCCAATAATCTCTATAGACAACACTCATAACCACAATATTCTCTATAGACAACACTCATAACCACAATAATCTCTATAGACAACACTCATAACCACAATAATCTCTATAGACAACACTCATAACCACAATAATCTCTATAGACAACACTTCTAACCACAATATTCTCTATAGACAACACTCATAACCACAATATTCGTTCGATATCAGGTGCTGCGAAGGGAAATAAATATTTAAGGGGGAACTGCTTGGTTTTTGGTCTATATATATATATATATATATATATATATATATATATATATATATATATATATATATAGAGGCTATATTTTATATACTTTTTTGGTTTCCTCGCTAGATCTCCATCAAGATTTAAAAAAAAAAAATAGACCCCCCTTCAAGACAAATTTGTACATTTTTCGATAGAAAAATGTCCCGGCCAAAGGTCGATTCCTCTTAAAATTATAGGCTCGCTAATGCTAGCCATGAAAAAATCGACATCTAAATGGCACGAAAGGTCTTGAAATTGATAATGAAATGGGGCAACAGGTATTAAAATCGCCAAACTAATGGAAGGAACGTCTTAACCCTTTCGCTGCGGGTGATGTTCCGGAATGTCCTGGCAAGTTACAGCAATTTGCAGGCTTTAAAAGCCTGTAAAAAATGTAAAAATAGAGTGTCAGTGGGCGGGAGCGTGAGGGGCCCACCTCCGACCCTCAGAGCACCGAGCGGCTCACTGAGGTTGACTGTGTCTCGCGCGAGTCTCGCTCAACAGTGTAGCCATATGAGCGAGTGTTACATAATAGCGGGGTTCCCGCGTTTCACTGGCACCACTGCGGGTGAACCAGACCACGTACAGGGTCCGTTCTGGTGTAATTTTGAAGCTATTTTCGCCTAGTTTTCGGCAGAATACACTTCATTTAATGCAGATGCTTGATTTATCATTCAGGAGTGCCTGAATATGCCCTAAATAGCCCAAACATAGCCGCAGCCAAAGGGTTTTAAAATCTCAAAACTAATATGCTAAACACAAGGGAGAAGGAGATCCACAAAAAGCGAGTAGTACCCCCTTAAGAATACGAGTCTAAGTCTCTACAGCATCAAAGATAATACGCATCAGAAGAGGGTGCATGTTCTGCGCTCTGTGTTCAGTTTTGGGTGTGAGGCAGGCTATTCGTGGGATTCGCCCATTGAGGATTATCACACGTTATGGCAGTTTATTCTGGCTATCATTAGACGATTTTATGTAATTTAGGAAGGAGTTGTGAGGGTAAAGACTAATTCAATTGATCCTCTGACTTCCCTATACCCTTCCTAATCTGAATAAAATCGACTAATAAGAGTTAACAGAGAAGAAATAATCATCAGAGTTACCAAATGACTAACGAAGTTCCATATCGACAAATTTCTTATGTTGTAATCAAACGCGACATTGCGCGCACTATCAACAACAATATATACTGTATATATTCAGCAATGATGACACATGAACATAACCATATACTATAAATCGCATTTTGCGAAAACCAGTAAGGTACAATCGCATATTCACTGTTACCGTATGACGCTGTGTATGTGTTGTGTGTGTACAACATATGTCTGAGAGTGTGTGTGTGTGTGCATGCGTGTGAGAGAGTGAGTGTGTGTGTGTGAGTGAGTGACAGTGTGTGTGTAAGAGAGAGAGAGAGAGAGAGAGAGAGAGAGAGAGAGAGAGAGAGAGAGAGAGAGAGAGAGAGAGAGAAAGCAGAGCACATAAAGGGAAGGGGGAAATATATGGTTATTGTTATGAGCTCAGCAGAGTCTACCAAGACATATTACATTAATTATACAATATAATGGATCTAGACGTTTTGAATAAGCAGCCCCGGAAGTAAGGTCCTCACATAACTAAGTAACATATATTGAGAGAGAGAGAGAGAAAGAGAGAGAGAGAGAGAGAGAGAGAGAGGTGGAGAGAGAGAGAGAGAGAGAGAGACAGGTGGAGAGAGAGAGAGAGAGAGAGAGAGAGAGAGAGAGAGAGAGAGAGAGAGAGAGAGAGAGAGAGAGAGAGAGAGAGCGAGAGAGAGAGCGAGAGAGAGAGAGAGAGAGAGAGAGAGAGAGAGAGAGAGAGAGAGAGAGAGAGAGAGAGAGAGAGAGAGAGAGAGAGAGAGAGAGATTAAGAAGCACACTAACCTTTTGAATCTACAGCGAAATATCCCAGTCCATCGCCACCTGTGATGGTGTAGGTGAGGTAGCCATTATCTGGATCACGAGCTGTGAGATTAGCAACATGAGCACCTGGGGCCTGGTTTTCCTTCACCCAAGCCCGCACCACACGCTTGGAGAACACCGGAGGCCCCAGGTTCTCATCCACGTCATGAACTCGTACAAAGAGTGATGCCATCGTCTCCAGCGGTGGGGAACCAGCATCGTGCGCACTGACTGTTATGTTGTAGCTCTGTCTCATTTCAAAGTCCAGAGGCTCTGCCAAACGAATGATACCTGTTTCGTCATCGATGCGAAACGTATCCTTGTGTCCGCTCACTAGGCTGTAAGTAAGGCGGCCACCCAAGCCTAGGTCATTGTCAGTGGCCCGAAGAGTGGCCACAACTGCACCCTGTGGCAAGTCTTCAGGAACATCCACCGACAAGCTACGAGTAGCACCGAAAAAGGGGGGACAGTCATTTATATCCAGGACAGTTACTAGCACACGAGCAAGAGCTGAGAGTGGGTTCTCCGGAGCACTATCCCACGCCCTCACCCGTAGGTCATATATTTTGCGGCGCTCACGATCAAGCGATTTGGTCATATACATCACTCCTGTTTTGCGGTCAATAGTAAATTCAGCCACATCTGATACCAACTCATAGGTCACTTGGGCATTCAATCCAGCATCAGCATCTTGTGCACTCAGCTGAGCCACACTGGTTCCATTTTGAGTATTTTCTGGTAAATGAAGGCTGTAGCTTACGCGGCTAAACTCTGGTGCATTGTCATTAACGTCTATGACTGATATTGTGAGGTTGATGGAAACGCTCCTGTGAGGCTGGCCAAGATCATACACTGTTATGTTTAATATATACTCAAAAGTTCTCTCATGATCTAGTTTTGCTACCAACTCTAGTATACCAGAATGAACTCCAATCTTAAATACGGAATTAGTGTCCCCATGTGATATAGCATAAACTACTTGTCCATTGTAGCCACGATCATGGTCAGTGGCTTTCACTAGTAATAATTGTGTTCCTACTTTAGTGTTCTCACTTACCCTGATAATATTTGGAAATGTTTCTGGCAGTTCTGGAACATGTGAGTTATAGCCATAGCGTAAAGGTAAGAGGGCATAATGTTCTTTTGCTTCATTGTTCTTAGTTGCTGCAGCCAAAACTTCCGCTACCTTAGAACCAATACTTGTTTTGTGGCACTCAACGTGTGAATACTGCTGCAAACTAGCCTGGTCTTGAGTGGGCTGAGTGATGACAACCACTGTTACACTGGTTGGGTCTGACATATGAGAACCATCACTTGCCGTCACATTTAGGAGATAGGTTTTGTCTTTTATACTTGAAGGAACAATTTTACTGAGATCACAGGTAAGTGCTATAACACCTGAAGATGTTTCTATTACCCAACACTCTTCATCCATGTCATTGTGTAGATTGTACTTTACAGAAGTATTATTGTCCAAGTCAACTGCTGAGAGGGTAAGAATGCTAGTGCCGATGGGTGCATTCACATCCACCCAGCCTTTGCAATCTACACCCTTGAAATGAGGCCGGTTATCATTTACATCACGAACCTGCACTTTGATAGTAGTCTCGGTTTCTCTTTTAAATGGTGTTCCCCAGTCTGAAGCACGAACCTTGATTGTGTACACACGTCGCTGGGCCTCAAAGTCCAAAACAGAGGAAGTTCGAACTATTCCATCAAAGGGATCAATTTCAAATGGCACTTGATCAAGATTAGCAATACTGTATGATATGAAGCCATTTTCACCGGCATCAACATCTGTTGCAACCATACGAGTAACATACGTTCCTATTGGCTTATTTTCATCCAGTGTTACTTCAGTATTAAGAGTGTTGAATTCTGGAGCATTGTCATTTGCATCAATGACACGAATGATGACCTTGGCTGATGATTGTTTCCTATGAGTGTCAGTAGCCTGGTCAACAGCAGCTACAGTGAGGCTGTAGTAGGCCTTAATTTCATGATCTAACCAAGCAGACGTAGAGATGATACCAGTGGCAGGATTGATATGAAACATTTCATCTTCATTACCTGCCACGAGCCTGAAAACTACTTGCCCATTGAGCCCTTGATCAGCGTCGGAAGCAGCAACCCGTACTACCGGAGTGTTTGGAGGAGCCTCCTCAGTTACCGCTTCATTGTAATGCTCCCGAGCAAATACAGGTGTTTGGTCATTCACATCAGCAATATTAATGGGAATACTGACACGTGAGCTGCGCGGAGGAGTGCCTCGATCTGTTGCCTGTATGGTGAGGTTATAGCCGGTAGTTACCAGCTCACGGTCTAGGAACTTGAGCACTACCAAGTTATACTCAAGAGGTTGAGATCCTCGGTCCACGCTGAATAATGAATCTGGATCACCAGCAATAATGTCAACGGTCTGCACCACTCCACTATCTCCATCATCTGGATCATCGACTGTCATAATGGCATATATGTGTGTATGTGAGTGTTCTATTATGTCCGATAGTTTTTGGACTTTTATCTGAGGTGAATGGAGATTTACTTTGTACACTTGCACCTCAACATAAGCTCGGGCAGCATCATTTGATCGCTGATTATTTGGATGTGGACCTCTGTCTCGGGCTAAGACTGTTATGTTGTGCACACGCTTGTAGAAGCGAGAGAGTGGCCGTGTAACACTGAGAACCCCAGTGGTAGGATGGATGGCAAACAGATTTGACTTGTAGTCTTCCAAGTAGTAATATATTTGCCCGTTGTAGCCCGCATCTGGGTCATGAGCTGTAACGGAGAGTAGAGGCGTGTGAAGTGCAGCATCTTCACCTACACTCACCTGGTACAGTGTTGGGTAAAATAGAGGAATATTGTCATTTGTGTCAAGAACCTGAACAGTGACGTTGGCAATCGTGGCACTGGCACCAAGACGAGCTTCCACTACCAGGTTGTAAATACTCTTACGCTCCCTATTAAGCACATCACGTTGTCCTGTCCGTGTTCTTAGCTGAAGCACCGCAACACCACCAACTTCCTCAGTCTCTACGGCGAAGAAGTTGTCCGTATCCCCCTTCACAATAAGATATGTCAGCTGCTCCCTAAGTGGTAGATCCGCCAGTGACACTCCGATAAGCTCCAGGCCTGCCACGTACGTCCATGCCAGGGAGTTCTCATAGATGGTGACATTGTAGGAGTTGTGGAGGAAGCGTAGATGTCTGTATGGAGGGCTTGAGGCGGAGGTGAAGGAGACCAGTAGGAGTAAGAGGAAGAGGCAGGTGGGAGGCTGTGAGGCACCCCAGGACATCACGCTGTCATCGCCTCTTCACTTCATCACGGACACCATCTGCAACACAAACAAATAGTATTAGTACAGGTAGGCCTATAATCATACTAATAACTTACAAAACAATAACATTACACATGAGAAAATAATTCATGATATATTATACATTAGTAAACTTATCATAGGAATGAAAAGTATATACCGGTACAAGTATGAAACATCAGCTTCTGAAAAATAATACCACAAACATCACTAGTTACATTAGAATATGCAAAATAATTATAAACAAAATAACTAGGCCTATAACCCAAAACCCAAACCTTAAAGCTACAGAACATTTAAATAGTTAATTATATGGTAAACATGTTAGGTAAATAAGCCTAACCATTTACAAATTAGCTAATTATTGTAATACACTTCTAATACACTTCTATACTGGGAGCTATCCAGTCACAAAATATAAATAATGAAAGGGTTGTGATGTGGGGGGAGCGATATATATATATATGACCGGACGTGATAGAGGTGATCCCGACAAGATTGCTATCGCGGGGAGATACGGGTTGGGGGGGGGGGGGGGTGTTAGCATCCATGGCGCAATATTTCCTTCCTTCAGATACGTCTTCCGCGCGACAGTCGGGCAATGGATGAGAGAGAATTGGGGGGAGAGGGAGGAGAAAGGGAGAAGGGAGAGAAGAAATGGGGAGAGTACGTAGGGAGGAAAAAGGTAGAAGAGAATTGTGTAGAGAGCGGCGAATGGGAGAAAAGATTGGGAGAGGAGAATTGGGGAGAGGGACGAGGGAGGAGAAAAGGAGAAGAGATAGGGAGAGAAGAATTGGAGAGAGAGAGAGGAGACAGGGAGAAGAGATAGAGAGAGGCAGGAGAAGTGGAGAAGAGATAGGGAGAGAAGAATTGGAGAGAAGGAGAAAAGAAAGGGAGAAGATAGGTAGAAAAAAATTGGAGAGGGAGGAGAAAGGAAGAAGAGATAGATAGAAGAGAATTGGAGAGAGGGCGGAGAAAGGGAGAAGATATTGATAGAGTAGAATTTTAGAGAGGGCGGATATAGTTTCATTAGGAGCGATTTCCATCCCTTATCACCCACTCCGAATCGTGGTCACGTAGCCTAATGCCGTTCACACATGCATACTGTACACCCACATTCACACATGCATACTGTACACCCACATTCACACATGCATACTGTACACCCACAGTCAAACGCTAAACTCAGTTTGATTGCAGCTGACAGTCAATTGAATCCTTTACCTGTGGATTTCTTGATTTCTCGATAATTAATGAAAAAATCTGAAACTACCATGTCTGCTTCATACCGGGTATTAATGCCAAGTTTTCAATATTAACAACAGGTAGAATGTGGACAGGGAACCTGGTGGAACCCAGAGATGGCACATCTACACCTAACCTCCACAGCCCGGAATTTTGTTGACAAACCTTATTAGCAGGTAGCTGGGATGAAACCCGTGCTACCAGAGCCAAGCGACTAGAATACAATGACTTGGTGTGCTCGGCCACTGTGACCGTGTGTGTGTGTGTGTGTGTGTGTGTGTGTGTATGTGTGAGTGATTGATTCCGACCAAAGTTGCTAACATTCTTCCTAAAAAATTATTGAACATTTAGAGAAGTGAGAAACTTTTGTTAGTGACTGTACAGCTGTGGTCCTTCCTATCATAGTTCCAAACTTTCCCCTATATATATACTTGGTTGGTTCAGTATTCCTCTGTGTCGCTACTCATACCAATCTCTCTCTCTCTCAATAAGATATGATTATATATATATATATATATATATATATATATATATATATATATACAGTATACAGTATATACGGTACTGTACTGATATTATATACCTGTATATAATCATATGAAGCTATTAACTTTACAATAACGTCATTGATCGATCAATTAGCAACCTAAAACCTTTTAAGCCGGTATTACACGAGCAAGTTTATTGGCTACAAGTATCGGAGTCATAAATCCGCTATAAATGATCATGTAATTTTCAATGAATAGGCTATACTGTATACAAAATAGTCATAATGAGCGAAAACTGTCATGTATTACACTGGATTTTAGCTACTTTTTGACTCGGATACTGTGGCCCCGATACATCCGCCGCAAAAGTACCGGTACTCACGTGACACCGGCTGTATGTAATGAGCTTCACTCGTGATTGTGGCTCTCTGTCACTCTTTCAACCTTTAAGGGGGGTGACCTGTTTTTGTTCTGTCCTTTTCTATCTTTCTCTGGCTTGTATCCATTTGGCCCCATTCAGCCTACTGTTTTAAGACGTTTATCCTCATCCAGGTGTCAATTTTTTACTGGTGAGCGATAGCGAGCCAGCATATTTTTAATTTTTGTTTGACAGCAGGCTAAATTTGTAAATTTTTCGACAGAAAAATGTCTCCGGCGAAGCCGGATTTCTTCATATAATGCTGGCTCGCTATCGCTCGCCAGGAAGAAATCGACACCTAGATGGGGATAAACGTCTTAAAATAGTTGGCTGAATGGGGCCGAATGGATACAAGCCAGAGAAAGAGAGAAAAGGACAGAACTAACAAAAAGCAGGTCACACCCCTTTGACCCTTTGAAGCTCTCACGCGTTTTAGCAGTTTATTTTGGCTATCATTCGACGATTTTATGCACCTTAGGAAGTATCTGTGGGTATTAAAAGGGTAAATACTATCTCTATCAACCCTTTGACTTCCATATACCGCTACTAATCTGAATAAAATCGTCTAATAGTAGCCAAAAACAGAACAGAAACGCGTATTGGAGCTTGAAAGGGTTAAGGGTGTTAAGACTGGAGCCCATGTTCGAGAACTCCAGTCCCTGGTTTATATACGGTAGTAACTTGTAGCGGATATAAGACTCCGACACAAATCCGGCTACCGAAGTATTATTATTTGGACTTACGTAACATTGGTCACATAAAAGCGGCGTCACACGAGAGATTTTTCCGTCAATTGTAGTCTGGCAGCTTCAACATTTAAGCTTCATAAGAATTAAACTAGTTAACATAATGTACCTTCGATCTAGTTTCCTATTCCAATGCCCAGGAACCTCTGAATAGTGCGAGAACAAAAACTTGCTCATCGAAAATTGCCGAAAAATGCGCTAGTCTGACACCGGCTTAAGGGGGGTGACCTGCTTTTTGTTATTTGTCCTTTTCTCCCTTTCCCTGGCTTGTATCCATTCGGCCCCATTCAGCCAACTATTTTAAGACGTTTATCCCCATCTAGGTGTCGATTTCTTCCTGGCGAGCGATAGCGAGCCAGCATTATATGAAGAAATCCGGCTTCGCCGGAGACATTTTTCTATCGAAAAATGTACAAATTTAGCCTGCTGTCAAACAAAAATAAAAAATATGCTGGCTCGCTATCGCTCACCAGTAAAAAATTGACACCTGGATGGGGATAAACGTCTTAAAACAGTAGGCTGAATGGGGCCAAATAGATACAAGCCAGAGAAAGATAGAAAAGGACAGAACCAAAACAGGTCACCCCCCTTAAGAGAGGGAAGAGACTTATGACAGTAGCTGTATCGATGCCCTCTTTCCTGTCACCGTAAAACTAGCCCTCTACATACACTTGATTGGATCACTTTTCATCGATGTCACTTTACTCATATCAAGTTACCTAACTCTCCCTCTCCCTCTCTCGTAAAATCACTCATTCTTTATATCCACCAATATCTATCTATCCTCTCTCTTATATATATATATATATATAAAGAGAGAAAGAGAGAGAGAGAAATAATAAAAAAATCATATAATGGAAACAACAAGTCAATTCCATTTACCATACCACTCATATAAATATACAGTATATATATAATATATTTAATAGTGGCCCCTCCATCATTGACGATATTGCCTATTAGTATAATAGTCTCCATTCAACACCCACGTCACTCGTTTGAATCAACCGCCGCGAGGAAGAAAGAGATTCATATTCATAAGTGCAACGCTACTTCTCTTATGGTGTCGTCATCTTGATCGGGTACCCACTACGAAAAAACTTTGTAAAAAATAAGAGAATGAAAAAGGAAAAAGAATTTTCACTTTAACACTGTTATTCACAAGCTTCCCACATTCGGTGGATTTTCTTGCATTGTGGCTTCTTACCGCCTCTCGCCAAGCGCAACAATTCGTCCTTCTCTTCCTCGCAGGCCTACTGTCAACACTTGTGCCCCCGCGCTTCAGCTTCATTCGACGCTCGCTCTCCTCTAGGGAGTCTTTTCTCATTTGTATGTATCTGGGAGATAGTGAGCAGGGTTTTGACTAGCTAGCACGGGTTGTTATATTTGGCCCGCAGGAAGTGTTAAAATTAGGGTACGTTTAGGCGCTTCTCCTTGTGTTCAATTTTCCCACCACACGTGTTTTTTTTTATATTGTTGCTAGGCGCCTTAGTGTTTGCTTTTTTACTTAGTTAGGAGGCTTTCCTTTAAGTTTCTTGCTGTTCCTAGGGACAGCTTGAGGGTCTAAGGATCCTGTCTTTGTTGCAGACGCGCCAGGGTTAGGATCGCCCCACGTGGTTGGGGCGTCCTCCGGCATTTGAGCCTGAGGAGAGGCCCCTCATGGAGGCTTTTCTCTTCGCCCTTTTGGCAGGGTTCTGAGTTCTTCGTGTGGTCTGTGTTTTTTTCCCGGATAAGCCGATAGGTTATCTAGTTTGGGGGAATTTTATTATTACTATGATTGTTTTTTATTATGTCCCCTGTGAGTTGTGGTCTCCCTATGGTTAGTGTGCCACTTTCCAGGAGTCCGGCAACGTGTTCCTAGCTTGAGAGTGAGTGAGGTTATGGTATAGTTTCCTCGCGGCTGTGCCTTGCTCCGAGTCCCCCACCTCACTTTGCTGGGCTCGCTGGCCTACGGTTTATACCCGTTGGTCGGTCCGCCGGGCCGGCGTGTTCACGAGCTCAGGTCTTCCTCGCCGGGTCTTTGTGTCGGGGGTGTGGCGGCGCCACTGCCCCCTGGTCCCTGGTCCCTCGGGAATCCGGCGGACGCCGATGTAGATCTAGTAGTGCTTTTCAACCCCTCGGACTTTGCCTCCACCTCCCGCCGGTTGCGAGAGCTTAGAGTCCTCCGGCGGGTGGTGTTTCCGTATACGGAACACTCCGGTACCCGCCGTTCGCCCCCCCCCCCCCGGTCTTTCGGCCTGGTAAGTTCTTGACGGGGGTTACTGCGGTTGTTTACCCCGCCGTGCCGGTGGCCCAGTGGGTAATAGACCCCGGCGGACACTGTACTGGTGTCCATTGACTAGCACGCTTATCTTAATGAAGTTTACCCCGCCTTGCCAGCGGCCCAGTTGGTAAACTAATCAGCGACTGCTTATGTGTTTTACGGAGCACAGAGCGGTCCGCTGTAAAAGGGCTCCCTCTGTTATGGCATACGCCGTAACGGGGGCCCTCAGTTGGGAGTATCCCCTTCTCATGTTACCCAGGGGCATGGGAGGAGGATATTCACGCCCTCTTAGGGGTCATAAGAAAGAGGAGGCTGTGGCCTCTTATTCTTATTACGCCGGGAGGTTAGGATGGGTGAGACTCTCCCTATATATCCTTATGAGCATTGATTCCTGGAAATTTTCTTTCCAGGTGGACACTCAGGACAGCCGTCTACCGCGCCGTTCCCGCCGGGGAGAGGAGCCTCTGCATCATGCCTTTGTTTACAGTATGCTCGACCCCCTCTTGTCTTTTGCTACCAATACCAGCCCATAGCAGATGTATCAGATGTGTTCAGTGTTTAAACAGAAACTCTTTCTTGTGGGCATCTCGTACATGTCCGGTTTGTTCCGAATTGTTTGAAGAATGGCTAGCGGCTCAAGACATGTCTTGTTTACTCACGCGCATTGAGGTTCAGACTAAAATTTAAAACCTATGCTTTTCAGGTAGCAAACAAAGAACTGTCATGTGATAACCCGGAATTATTAAGGGTAGTTCAATTGTATTTTTTTGATGATCATATAGCTCACCAATTACATAACTCCCCTATACCTTTGTTGACCATTGGGTCTCCGACATCCTCCATGGCATCCGCACAGAGCTCCTCTCCCCCTGCAAAGAGGAGCCGCTTAATGTCACCGGACCGCCACCACCTTACCCAACCGGCTCCCCCGGCGGGCAACCTGAGGCGCATGGACAGCACAGAATATCTGCCCAACAAGATCTGACGGCTCTTGAGCCCACCACGACGTGTGCTACTTTCTAATGAAACTCCTACTCCTGTACAAGTAGATCTCACGGGATCACTGCGGGCAGGTTCGGCGACCTCCTCAGGGACGCAGGGTGTTAGTCCCGTTCTCCCTGAGCCGGACGCCGACCCCCCTCACTTGACCACTAGACTGAGACAATCTGTACACGTGAGGTTCCAAGGTTCTAAGTTAGCATTGTCACATAAACAGGCTCACCAAAACGACATGGCTCATACCTCTACTCAGTCTCCGGGTGTACTTACGTCAGATGCGGTTACGACCATAAGGTCTCACGCGACACTCCTGGCTCCTTCTAAGGACCAGCCCGGCTTAACAGCCGCCCTCAAGGTTATAGGTTCGCAGAATGCGACCAACCCATTAACACCTCAGCCGCGTGACCAGAAGTCACCAGCTTGCGGTTCACCCCACCCGGCTACGGCTAGTAGTAGTCTGAAGCTGATGAACACTCATAAGACACAAACGGCCACTATCATACAGGCTGCCACTCTGACACAGACAGACCAACATGATAGGCCATCGACACAAGCCACTACCCGGTACCACAAGGTTACCGACTGTACAACTGAATGAATTGTTACATAAGGTGATGAGTCAGTGTGCCATTAAACAGGGTCAAACCTCTACTTCAGCACCGGGACCACCTCACAGTACAGCTAGGCCCCCCTCTCACAGCAATGTAGACATTCCCTCTCTGGCAGTCCCCTCCGCCGGGCCACCAACGGCCCGTATAATTGACTACCCGCAGCCCAAGGGCCCGGCACCCGACAGACCAATTCATTCCCGACCTGCGGGGCAAGAGTTGCAGCCGCAGGCCGTAAAAGTTAACCCAGGTTCGTTGCCAGATCCATTAGTCCGGCCCTCAACCTCTACGCAACTCCTAGGCTTAGGAGACCTCGAGTTCATGGATGGGTTCAAACCCCACAATATTACTTCACCTTCCGCCGGCGGGCCCAAACAAGGACTACCGGCGGAACCTTGGGCAATTGTTCCTCCCGGACTTAGATCCCCCTTGATTAGGTTGGACACTGAGTCAGTTCATAGTCAAGAGCACCTAAAATTGAATAGTTCTGTAAGCTCAGAGGATACCCAACCTTGTTTGTCCCCCTCAATAGACAGGACCCATATGGCGAGTAGCCTGCCGTGTCCCTCTTCTACTCCCAGTTCTCACCCCGGTGCCCCATTGGCCCTGCCGGGTGTTCCATCAACGTCTCAGGTAGTTAAAGCGCCGGAAAGGCTCTGGCTTCCGGTTACGGCAGTAACACAAGGTAAGGGGCATAAATCAATACAAGGGGAGGTCCTGGTGCCGGTGGAGTGGGCTATTGAAGTGAACCGTAAACAAGTCTTTAGGGCCAAAGATGCTACAGGTACAGTCTTGCAGGTTCCTATATATGCCAAGCCGGACCCGGCAAATTTTCAATATTTTGTGTACAACCCATGTCAGCTGGTTCCTCTTCCGGCGGATTCCCCGGTCCAGGATCCTCTTCACCCAGACACTCCCATTTGCCCTGTTTGTCATAAACGTTGTAGCCCTACTGGCTGTCGTCCTCTGCCTACAAGGCAGGAGACTTCTGGTAAATTTCACAGATGTGGTCCTCATCGAGACCAAAGGGAGTTGAATCTAAGTGAAGTGGGCGATGGGCCGTGGGGAACGTGGGATCAGGAACTGCAACAATTTGCTATAGATGTTACATCCAATGCCTTGTCCCCAATTCCCCCTCCCCCCAATATCGAGTTTGACTGGCTAGCACAACGACCGGGCGGAGTTCCGTTCCCTAATTTTAATTTTCTTATACCCCCTCAATTGACGGCGGAAGATTTTCCCTTGCCACTCATTACTCCTGAACCTATTGAACTTCAACGCGAATTTCTGGTCAGAGATAAGGCCCATAGAGCGTTTATTAGCTTCCTATTAACTAGAGACACGGCCCAGGCTATTGCCCAACCTCTGCCTAATCCCTCTCCATGAACCCAGGAATTAGTTAAAAATGTTCAACAATACTTACTCCCTGCCCAGGCTAGAACTCTCACGGAAATTCGAACAGCCTTGTTTGAGGCAGTCCGGTCACATCAGCTCCTCAGACTCAGTATGGCTCAAGCGTCATCTATGAATGCTTACTATAGAATATTATTCTCCCCTGTCTTGACTGCGAGAGTTATAGATGAACAGACGGAACGTGATGTTCGGGTAATGTTGCGCTTGAAGAACAAGAGAAACTAATAGCTCTCCTGTCGGCTCCAGGCGACAGGCGGACGGGTTCACCTCCGGCTCAGGGGGTTAGAATCACATGTACTTTTTGGACTTTTTATCTATGATGCTCCAGTCCTCCCTCTGTCTTCCTCCCTCCCTCGGCCATGCTAGCGCAATAGGGTTTTGAGGTTCGACCAAGTGTTAGTTCCCACGAGGGGCAGCGCCCCCTGATGTCTTCGGTCCGACTGACCGGGACCGGTCCACACATGCACGCCAGACCAAAAGTCGTGCGACTTTATCTCACATGGCGTTGCATAACAGACCGATAATCCCTCTGCATAAGGGATAAGGGACTACCGGTACCTCATTATGCAGGGACAATGGACTACGGCCACCATCCAGGGTCGGTTCTGCTACAACCATTAACCCCCCGGCGGGACCGCATCTGGAGTGTATCTCACATTTCATTGAACACATGATAGCCGGAGGCACCCGTCCCGCCGGCTTGCCTCCTTTAAATGGAATACTAACTCTTCATTAACGGGGCGAGAAGGTCTCTCAAGGATTCTTACCCACGCTAATGTATGTCGGTCCCCTCACAGGCCCCACTTAATACGATGGGTACGGTGTAACAAATCAGTTTTCCTCCCTATACTAAGCCATTCCAGTCTTCGGCTCGTCTGACTGCCGGCTGATCGCCCCCCGCCGTTGGGAATAGGAATCACCCCGGCGGGTCTTTTTCTTCCTATCTCCAATGGGCTGGGGCCTGTCTCCCTACTTAACCTAGCGGTATACACCCGGAAGATGGTTCCCGGGGTCAGAGTCGGCTCAGCAGCGTGTCACACAATTTTTTACAAAACAGCCACTGCCGGCCGGGGTCATTATTTCCAACCTCTTTTCAAGTTCCATTGTCAGCAAAGGGAGCCCTTTAGGACACTCGTCCTTGTATGCCTTATAGAATCATATCCGCACTCCCTTACTCCTGGCCGTTGACAGGCTTCACTTGATCTTACGGACACGTACATGTGTCTGCAATCCTGGTGGCTGATGCCTTTGGTCAGGGCTCCCCAACCTCATTTCGGCCCGGTTAGTCCTAAGGCCATTTTAGTTCTCTACAGTATAACTCATCCTTTCACAGGAAACTCCCTTTCCCATTCAATCCCTCATGACCTTACCAAACGGTCCCGCCATAGGATACCCTGCGATTAGCCGGATCATTACTCTATTAAGTAACTAGCCGCGCTCTCCCTGAGCCTTCTCAGGCCCCGGGTGCATGGTATATTGTGTTTTAGAGTTAAGATCAACCTTCACCATAATGTATAGGTGCCGGTTAGGGTGTATGGTGTACTATATTTTAGACTTAAGTTCAACCTTCCCCATGATGTCTAGGTGCCGGTTGGGCCAAATTAAGTTTTAGATATAAGATCAACCTTTCACCACAATGTCTATGCGCCGGTTGGGTCACTCCGAGAAGAGCTGGGGTCAAGGCGGAAGCCTGTCAAGACCTCCGGCTCAGGTTCCCCAAGTGTATACCTCGATACCCTCCTACTTGAGATTATACGGGTTCCGGCGGACTACCTACGATAGTCGACTTAGTTACACGCTGATCCTCGCCGCGAAGGCGGGGCTCGGTAGTAGACGAGGGAAGTGCCGTCGCGACAGTTTGTCATGGCAATAGTTACTTCCCCGTGTTCTATACAAACTACATTTTCTTTCTTTAATTTTTTTTTTTTTTTTTTTTTTTTTTATAAGTATGCCCGTGGGCACTCTACTGTTGTTTGTTCTTGTATTCCTAGTTTATAGGTACTGTGATAGTTGCGCCAAGAAAGGCTTCAGAAAAAAAAGGGGGGGGATTGTATGTATCCCAGTACGAGAGAGGAACTACCCCTTACACAGAACTACAAGTGGGTTTAAGGACAAGCCTAGACGCTGTTTACGCCGGACTGTGCCCAAAATGAGAATATTATGTATGAGCTTAGAAGCTCAGTTTGTTTGATTTAGAAAATTAGATTGCTTAATTCAAACTCGGGTTTTATGATGATTAATAAAAGAAAGTTTTTCATGTTTCACTTTTCAAAACTAGTTGCACTAGATTACAATAAGTCTTAAGTGACTCTGTAAAGATTTCCATTATCTAACTGTCCAACTTCTGTTGTTTTTATGAATAATTCAAACTCGGGTTTTATGATGATTAATGAAAGGATTTTTTTTATGTTTCGATTTTCGAAACTAGTTGCAATAAGTCCTAAGTGACTCTGTAAATATTTCCATTATCTAACTGTCCAACTTATGTTGTTGTTATGAATAATAAAGAATTAATTGCCCTACGGTTTATATAATTTTCAAAGTTTCCAGGCTAGTCGCACTAGACTCAAACGATCAATAGAGATCAGATGGTGACTCCAATATGTTCCTGGCTAGTTACACTAGTTTCAGTAGGTTTAATATTTGTCAATAAGACTACGCCCGGCAACCAAGCTGAGCTCAGCATAGGTTCCGGGTCAGGGTGATGAGGGGTTATGCTTTTAACTAGACTGTCTCACCTGATACAACACACACCTCCGGTATGAGGCCTCTGTTGTTGGAGCAGGCTTCTTTGAAACAACGCACTGCTCACACTCTGTCAATGTTTTTAACTGTGTTGTATGCACAACTACATATACGAATAGCTTTTCCTGTTATCCCCCTTTTTTTTCTGAAGCCTTTCTTGGCGCAACTATCACAGTACCTATAAACTAGGAATACAAGAACAAACAACAGTAGTGTGCCCACGGGCATACTTATATTTTTTTTTTTTTTTTTTTTTTTTAAAGAAAGAAAATGTAGTTATTAAGATGTTCATACTACGAATGTCCCCCTCCAGTCTTGGAATTCAGGCAACATCGTCAACTATTAAATTATAGGTTTGATTCCCAAAGGGAAGTAGTGAAAACCTAATATTTAGTAGGGGCCCCGGAATCATTGACGACGACGTCCCTCTCAGCCATCCCCTTCCCATTCGCTGATATTTTGAGTTTATCTTGGTATATCATTGAAGGAGGAATTGTTGCGCTTGGCGAGAGGCGGTAAGAAGCCACAACGCAAGAAAATCCACAGAATGTGGGAAGCTTGGGAATAACAGTGTTAAAGTGGCAAATTCTTTTTCCTTTTTTATTCTCTTATTTTTTACAAAGTTTTTTCATAGTGGGTACCCGATCAAGATGACAACACCGTTGTACTTATGAAGATGACTCTCTTTCTTCCTCGCGGGGGTTGATTCAAACGACTGACGTGGGTGTTGAATGGAGACTATTATACTAATAGGCAATATCGTCAATGATACTAAATATTAGGTTTTCACTACTTCCCTTCGGGAATCAAACCTATAATATATATATATATATATATATATATATATATATATATATATATATATATATATATATATATTTCATACTCATATTCAAGTTTTGTTTTTTCTTTATAGTATCTCCTCCGTTTCTCCGAACTTTCCCCCACAATGTATTCGCTTCAATGGCTTGTTTCCTCTCTTAAGGGGAGGTATTTAGTTTGTTCCCTAGACCTCCATCAAGCTTAAAATTACACCCCCTTGAGATATATTTGTACATTTTTCGGTAGAAAAATGTCCCGGCCGAAAGCCGGTTCCTCTTAAATTACAGGCTCGCTATCGCTCGCCAGGATAAAATTGACACCTGTATGGCACGAAAGGTCTTTATATGGGGTGAAAGTTCTTAAAATCGCTAAACTAATGGGGCAAACGTTTTATAATATCAAAAGCAATGGGGCTAAACATGAGGGAGAAAGGGGTCAAGAAAAAAAATCCCTTAAGTGGAGATCTCCCCTTAAGGCGATAATGTTCTTCTCGAGTCCCATCTCTCTCTCTCTCTCTCTCTCTCTCTCTGTTTATCTATCTACCTCCCCCTCCCGCCTCTGTTTATCTATCTACCTCCCCCTCCCCCCTTCTCTCGCTCACTCTCTCTCAAATTGTCACTTCCTATATTGTCTTGGGCTTCTCTCAATTCTTTCATATTTTTCTCTCTCTCTCTCTCTCTCAACTTGTCCCGTACCTTCCAAGTTTCAGGCCAATATGTAACTTTCTCTTCCTACCTATTTTTTGTGGTAGTTTTATTTCTTCCTTTATAGTATTGCTTTCCGCTCTCAACTCTCTCTCTCTCTCTCGCCATCTACCTAGCTCTCTCTCTCACTCTATATACCATATACTGTACAGTATATATCGCTCTCTCACACACACACTCTTTCTCTCTCTCTCTCTCTCTCTCTCGCCATCTACCTAGCTCTCTCTCTCACTCTATATACCATATACTGTACAGTATATATCGCTCTCTCACACACACACTCTTTCTCTCTCTCTCTCTCTCTCTCTCTCGCCATCTACCTAGCTCTCTCTCTCACTCTATATACCATATACTGTACAGTATATATCGCTCTCTCACACACACACTCTTTCTCTCTCTCTCTCTCTCTCGCCATCTACCTAGCTCTCTCTCTCACTCTATATACCATATACTGTACAGTATATATCGCTCTCTCACACACACACTCTTTCTCTCTCTCTCTCTCTCTCTCGCCATCTACCTAGCTCTCTCTCTCACTCTATATACCATATACTGTACAGTATATATCGCTCTCTCACACACACACTCTTTCTCTCTCTCTCTCTCTCTCGCCATCTACCTAGCTCTCTCTCTCACTCTATATACCATATACTGTACAGTATATATCGCTCTCTCACACACACTCTTTCTCTCTCTCTCTCTCTCTCGCCATCTACCTAGCTCTCTCTCTCACTCTATATACCATATACTGTACAGTATATATCGCTCTCTCACACACACACTCTTTCTCTCTCTCTCTCTCTCTCGCCATCTACCTAGCTCTCTCTCACTCTATATACCATATACTGTACAGTATATATTGCTCTCTCACACACACACTCTTTCTCTCTCTCTCTCTCTCTCGCCATCTACCTAGCTCTCTCTCTCACTCTATATACCATATACTGTACAGTATATATCGCTCTCTCACACACACACTCTTTCTCTCTCTCTCTCTCTCGCCATCTACCTAGCTCTCTCTCTCACTCTATATACCATATACTGTACAGTATATATCGCTCTCTCACACACACACTCTCTCTCTCTCTCACACACACACACTCGCCATCTATCTAGCTCTCTCTCTCACTCTATACACTATATATCTATGTATCTATATATATCGCTCTCTCTCTCACGCATAATCCCTCACACTCACTCTCTCTCTCTCTCTTGTGGTTGCTCTTACCCAACTTTGGTCATTAGGTGAATCAAATTCCTCCCTCTTATTCCATTGCCTAACTTTGCTCTCTCTTACCCGAGTAGGCTACTTTTATTCAGAGTGATAGGGGAAATACCAATACATTACCGACTTGGACCATTAATACAGGTTAAAATGTTAATATTATTACTATAAATATTATATATATATATATATATATATATATATATATATATATATATATACCGGTATATATCAAGAACTAAAGATCCGAAAGTTATTCAAATAATAATATAGCCTATACCAAACAAATTATGTAAAGCAGAAAAGGAGAATACTATAGTCCAAAGCAAATTAATTGTATAAATATTAACACTTTACATAATATCTTCCTTATGTTTAGGTTCCAAAAATTATTAACACTAAAAAATAATATGTATTTCATAATAAGATTTGGAAATTACAGACATTAAGAGAGCCCACCTCGCTTGTTTTCTCTTTCTCTCCCTCTATCTTTGGCTTGTATCCATTCGGCCCCATTCAGCCTACTATTTTAAAACGTTTACCCCCCTTCCAGGTGTCAATATTTTCCTGGCGAGCGGTAGCGAGCCAGCATATATATATATTTGTTTTGACAGCAAGCTAAATTTGTAAATTTTTCGATAGAAAAATTTCTCCGGCGAAGCCGGATTTCTCCATACAATGCTGGCTCGCTATCAATCGCCAGGAAGAAATCGACACCTGGATGGGGATAAACGTCTTAAAACAGTTGGCTCAATGGGGTCGAATGGATACAAGCCAGGGAAAGAGAGAAAAGGCGAGAAAGATAACAAAAAAGCCGGTGACCCCCCTTAATTCAACACTGTTTCTTGACACACACACATATTAGCAGACATAACGGCGGAGATAGTTTTAATTGCATGGTGCATATATTACGTGTGTGTGTATGTGTTTATCAGAGAGAGAGAGAGAGAAGATGCATTCAATTGTTTAACTTTACCCACTAACAAGAAATACGGATATCAAGAGGTATAGGATGAGAGAGAGAGAGAGAGAGAGAGAGAGAGAGAGAGAGAGAGAGAGAGAGAGAGAGAGAGAGAGAGACAGAGAGAGAGAGAGGGGGGGAGTAACCCCTTCCAGACGCCCCCTTCTCCAGTATTCAAGAGGCTATCGCATGGGATGAGGGGCAGATGAAGACTGATGAAGTAACTAACTCTTTGTGTCTGAGGCTGAATGTTAAATATCCCCCCCCCCTCTCTCTCTCTCTCTCTCTGATGGTTTCTTGAGATCGTATTTACCCCTTTGAGTCCTAGTGGTACAGGAAAGCTAGAGAAAACAGTCTAATGGTAACGATAATAAGATGACAATTACGTGAACATTCTAGTCACACTGATACTATCTTGATTTCACAATTATTTTACAATCACTTTGCTCTCAATTAATTTCACCTACCGGTACCGTACAATCGCGCTAATAAGTGATGTCTCGGCACCAAGTATGTTTTGATCAATAATTAGTATCAGCAATACATAAGCTTCATTTCTTCATATCGAGTGAAATATACAAACATGTTCCTACACTTACCCACCCTATTCAACATCTGACAGACATTAATACAGCACAGAGCAAGCCAAACGTAATGGCAGCTGGGATATGACTTATTACCGCGACCGTACATCTAGTTTAAGGGGAGATGGGTCGTTTTTCTAGATACCCTTCTCCCTCATGTTTAGCCCCATTAGTTTTCAGATTGTAAGATGTTTGCCCCATTAGTTTGTTGATTTTAAGACCTTCCGCCGCATTACCTTGTCAATATTAAGATCTTTTGTGCTACTTAGGTGTAAAAACAATTCCTGGCGAACGAGAGTGAGCCTGTAATTTTGAAAGAATCGACCTTTGACCTGTTTTAATCTTAGCCTTCACTGTAAACAATAAACAGTAAAAAACTATTAGTATAGTGGGATTTCCTAAAAAAGGCCCTCTATAAGAATCAAGGAGCATTTTTGGGTAAAAGTTGGGAACCAGACTTTTTAGCATAATTCAGGCATGCCGAATTCGATAAACCCGGTTCCCAAGCGAAATTTTGAGTTTTGACCGTCTAATTTGCATAAACAAAATGGCCGCCAAATTGGAATTTTTTGACACTTCTTGAACCATTTTCTCCAATATCTCTCTAACTAGGCAAGCAAATATCACAAGTGAAGCATCTATACCTATGTTTTGAGGGTCAGGGAATGTCACTGAGGCATTTTTAAAGAAATCAGTAATAAGCCTAGACTTTAATATACATATTAGCAGCTGTCATTAGAGAAAAATCAATGGTTCCCAACTTTACCCCAAGATACTCCTTGATGCTTATGCAGGCAAAACAGGGCAATATCTGTCACTCACCTGAACTATTTATTGGAGTAGACCATATTCATGCAATACAAGGAGTTTGATCATCACTCTGTTGCTGACATGCACACATTGCTGTGCATCGTAACCCGGATTTGCGGCATTTGCACCGACGCGTCCTGCATTGTTTCTGGCAGGCACATGAAATAATTTCCAGGCAACTTTGTGGAATCGGACTCAATGACATCAGAATGGGTTGTAGTCCTGAATCGCCATGTTTCCATCCCATGTCTGTGGGTACAGGAAGCTCAGGTACAGCACAGTGAGCATTTCTCCAAATCATTGCTTGATAGTGTACTCGCATCAAATGGAAGCGGAGAGCATCACGTGTTGGTGGCATTGCTTCTGGTTTGGCAGTCTTTGAGAACAGTATATGCCTTGCTGCATCAACAGAGTCTGTTTTGTGCACATCATATATTCTGCAGACAAACGTTTCTGAAGATCGAATGGTCTCCTCTGTGAGTTCACCGATTCCCAAGTTTATGAGCAATTGATGGTGCTGTTTGAAGACTTTCCATGATGACCTTTTGGTGAGATTTGCGATGTAGGAGGTGGTGTCGCACCCGGTTAATGCATGAAATGGTAAAAGAGTTGTTGTTGAATCTCTTGGTAGGTTGTTGAAAACTGCATCAATGGGTATATATCGCCTTTTCTTGGTGGTACCAGACATCATCCAGAGGTGTTCACATTGTACACGTGGGAAATGGGAAACCAAAAGCACGAGAACATCAGTGTCCCTTGATGACACAACAACTGTATTGAACTGGCTGTGCACAGCATGTAACACCAACCTAGTGTCAGCTTCTTCATGTGTGGCTCTCAGTTGAGTCAAATCAGTGATTGTCTTTGATGACCTAACCTCAATTTCTTCTCTGAATCCCCCGGCAACTACAATCTCCTTATCATCAGGTGCCTGAGAACACAGTTCCTCAGACAGGAAATTTGCAAGATCAGCTTTATTAGCAGGGAGCGACACAAAGTTAGTCAATTTTTTTGGAAGAGGCACATCACGTCCCTCAACAATTAGTCTAATTGGTCGATCTGCTTTCGTGCGTCGTGTCCTCGTACCACCCTTGATTGTCTCTTCTCTATATCTGTCGAACACAATGTCTACCCGTTGATAGTTAGAACCTGCCTTTAATACTGCTCTTACGTATGTGTCGGCCAAATCCCCAAAGGTCATTGCATTGTCAGGCTTTCCCAGAGCAACCACCAGTGCTTGTCCATCAATGATTAGGCAGGATAATGAGTCGTGAAGTTCAATAGCTTCAGGGCAGATTATGTCTTCCGTTAACTTATCTGCCAGTATGGACTTATTTCCAGTGCGGAGTGTACCATTCATTTCAGCGAGTGATACAGGAACTGGCAGAAGCTCGTGCTTTAGGACAGCTGGCAAGTCAACTGGACGACCTGCCTCATAGGCAGTAAGAAGGCGTTGAAGCACGTTTCTATCTGCCTTCAGGATAGTCCTCTTGTCTTTCTCTTTATTGTCTTTGACCACTTCATACAGAGATGCAAACGTTTTGGCATTACTCCTGTGTAGGGGTGCATGGATTCTGATATCTGGCTTGTCACCTTGCTCAGGTACAATCATCCTCTCCTCAACGAATGTATTCACTTTTTCTTGTCTGAGTTCTTTGGCACAAAGTAATGAGTTTTGGATTGCCTCTGTTGCTAGGTCTTTTGTGGCCAGATTCTGCAATGACGCTGGTGAAACCGATGCAAAAACCTTGAATCCCTGGAAGGCCGAGAGCAATGCCATCTCGTCATCGTTGTCCCGCTTTTGCCGTGATTTGGTAGCTTCATTGTGAACACGTGCACTACCAGGACAGTTGTTGTACATTGCATGCGTTTCAGCTGCAATGTGAGACCTCATATTATACGAAAGGGTCCATCTACAAAGCGCTGATGTTGTCTTTGTGATGCCAATGATTCCACCTGCTTTCTTTCCTGTACCATTTATCCACTCCATGGCTTGGTCTGGATCTACTTGGTTGAACTTTTGAACAGAACGTTTTACAACAAAGTTGCCCCTTTGAAACTCTGATAACACGGATTCTGGTAGTTGGTTCATCTCGGCTATATACACTGTACCCCATCTTGCATAGTTCAGGTGGTCATACCGCATGAAGTATGGCAACATCAGACTGAAGGAGTGGAGATGAAGGTCCCAGATTCCATCACGCTGAGCTCGAGTGAACTGCAACAGTATTGAGACCATGTCCATATAGTTCCACCAGAAGACAAAGTTCACATCATCAGATTTACTTGCTATGAAACCTTTCAGAAGATTGTGAAACCGTTCCTGCTTCAGACATCTTATCAGCTCTGGAATTCTTTCGGGATTGTCATCAGCAGCTATCGCAGAAACTTCATCATGGTATTCCTTGTCTGACTCTGCAGCAAACAGGAGAAATGTTGGCAACAAAAGCCGCCAAAGAGCTTGCAAAGTAAGTTTGTGAGCTCTCACTTCAGCTAAACCAGATCCAGCCATGTGATCTCCTATAGCCTTCAGGAAGTTCATCGCGGTATGAAGTCCACCAAGGCGAGGGATTAATTTATCCCGATATTCTTCCACAGACCACTTCAGTTCCATGAGTTTGCAGTATAAGGCTTGGTCCACTGTAAGGACTGTATGCTCCTGTCCGAAATGTGAAGATATCGCCATGCACTTCTTCACAACTGTATTTAGCGTATCTCACTCGTGAGCAGGAGCAAGAATTATGGGCAAATACCCTACTGCTGTCTGCTCTGGTTCTAATCACTTTAAAGATGCCTTAATCACATTCTCTGACCCTCAAAACATAAGTATAGACACTTTATTTGTAATTTTTGCTTGCCTAGTTAGAGAGATATTGGAGAAAATGGTTCATGAAATGTCAAAAATTTCCAATTTGGTGGCCATTTTGTTTATGCAAATTAGATGGTCAAAAAGTCAAAATTTCGCTTGGGAACCGGGTTTATCGAATTCAGCATACCTGAAATATGCTAAAAAGTCTGGTTCCCAACTTTTACCTATAAATGCTCCTAACATTCACATTTTTCAGAAACCCCACTACTCTATATCAGTAAAAGACCATATAATATGAGTTTCAAAATTCTGATTCAAGATTACGGTATCTTGACCGTATATATATATATATATATATATATATATATATATATATATATACATACTTACAATACAAACAATATATAATAGTACTATCAACAAAAATATTATCTAGAAAATAGTGTTGGTGTGAGCATGACCAAGTTATTCCCCAGCATCGTTCACTATTTATTTTGTTGTTGAAAAATCGGTGACACTTTCTACTATCCATTATTTTCCTCCTGCTAAAATATCCGCCATGAAATTGGATGGATTTGTTGAAACTAATGAAGTGCGTAACGACCACACCTTGGAACACACACACGCACATACATAGCCTAATACATACATACACACATACTGACATACACAACACTAACCACACACGCATATATAGAGGCAGATATGTATACACACAATTGCAATCACACATACATTCATGCTAATGGCACACACACACACTCACCTGCAGCTCAAATGTCTTCTGCCTCACTCTCTCACACACACACACACACACACCACCCCACCACACATATACACACACACACAATCACTTGCAGCTCTAATGTCTTTAGCATCACACACACACACACGCGCGCAAACACACACATACACACTTGCCGACCAATCACCACCATTACAGACACATCCTCTCTCTCTCTCTCTCTCTCTCTCTCTCTCTCTCTCTCTCTCTCTCTCTCTCTCTCTCTCTCTCTCTCTCTGTATTTATCTATTTAGCCTATCCATCCCTTCATCCCTCCAATCCATCCATCATTTCTCCTTAACATGCCCCCTCCTCCTCCCTTCCACTATAAACATAACAATCCTACCAATTGACCACTTGCGAATTTCAGGTTATAAGGAAGTTGGAGCCGTGAACATCAACATTAAACAGAAATGCAATAATAATGTAGGTTTCTGATGGATAAATGGTATGTTGAATTGGGTTTTATGTATCTATAAATGTACTACGACCGTATTTTAGCTGTAAATTCTGGTAAATATCGTTGTCTACAGCCCCAACTTCCTTATAGCCTGAAACTCGCAAGTGGTCAATTAAGTTTTGCCATCCCTCTCGCGGACTCTATAACTTCTACTTGTATGTTCATCTCTGGCCTTTATCTACCCTCTCACTTTATCACTATACCTATCTCTCTTTCTCTCTCTCTCTCTCTCTCTCTCTCTCTCTCTCTCTCTCTCTCTCTCTCTCACTATTCTTATTTATTCATCTACCTATCCTCTCTATTATCTTCATCACAATACTTAACTCTTTATCTACCTATCTACTCTATATTTATCACCATACTTAACTCTTTATCTACCTATCACTATACTTAACTCTTTATCTACCTATCTACTCTATATTTATCACTATACTTAACTCTTTATCTACCTATCTACTCTAAATGTATCACTATTCTTAACTCTTTATCTACCTATCTACTCTATATTTATCACTATACTTAACTCTTTATCTACCTATCTACTCTATATTTATCACTATACTTAACTCTTTATCTACCTATCTACTCTATATTTATCACTATACTTAACTCTTTATCTACCTATCTACTCTATATTTATCACGTTACTTAAGTCTTTATCTACCTATCTACTCTATATTTATCACTATACTTAACTCTTTATCTACCTATCTACTCTATATTTATCACCATGCTTAACTCTTTATCTACCTATCTACTCTATATTTATCACTATACATAACTCTTTATCTACCTATCTACTCTATATTATCACTATACTTAACTCTTTATCTACCTATCTACTCTATATTTATCACCATGCTTAACTCTTTATCTACCTATCTACTCTATATTTATCACTATACTTAACTCTTTATCTACCTATCTACTCTATATTTATCACCATACTAAACTCTTTATCTACCTATCACTATACTTAACTCTTTATCTACCTATCTACTCTATATTTATCACCATACTTAGCTCTTTATCTACCTATCACTATACTTAACTCTTTATCTACCTATCTACTCTATATTTATCACTATACTTAACTCTTTATCTACCTATCCACTCTATATTTATCACCATACTTAACTCTTTATCTACCTATCTACTCTATATTTATCACCATACTTAACTCTTTATCTACCTATCTACTCTATATTTATCACCATACTTAACTCTTTATCTACCTATCTACTCTATATTTATCACCATACTTAACTCTTTATCTACCTATCTACTCTATATTTATCACCATGCTTAACTCTTTATCTACCTATCTACTCTATATTTATCACCATACTTAACTCTTTATCTACCTATCTACTCTATATTATTACCATACTTAACTCTTTATCTACCTATCTACTCTATATTTATCACCATACTTAACTCTTTATCTACCTATCTACTCTATATTTATCACCATGCTTAACTCTTTATCTACCTATCTACTCTATATTTATCACTATACTTAACTCTTTATCTACCTATCTACTCTATATTTATCACTAAACTTAACTCTTTATCTACCTATCTACTCTATATTTATCACTATACTTAACTCTTTATCTACCTATCTACTCTATATTTATCACTATACCTAACTCTTTATCTACCTATCTACTCTATATTTATCACCATACTTAACTCTTTATCTACCTATCTACTCTATATTTATCACCATACTTAACTTTTTATCTACCTATCTACTCTATATTTATCACTATACTTAACTTTTTATCTACCTATCTACTCTATATTTATCACCATACTTAACTCTTTATCTACCTATCTACTCTATATTTATCACTATACTTAACTCTTTATCTACCTATCTACTCTATATTTATCACCATACTTACCTCTTTATCTACCTATCTACTCTATATTTATCACTATACTTAACTCTTTATCTACCTATCTACTCTATATTTATCACCATACTTAACTCTTTATCTACCTATCTACTCTATATTTATCACCATACTTAACTCTTTATCTACCTATCTACTCTATATTTATCACCATACTTAACTCTTTATCTACCTATCTACTCTATATTTATCACTATACTTAACTCTTTATCTACCTATCTACTCTATATTTATCACTATATTTAACTCTTTATCTACCTATCTACTCTATATTTATCACTATACTTAACTCTTTATCTACCTATCTACTCTATATTTATCACCATACTTAACACTTTATCTACCTATCTACTCTATTTATCACCATACTTAACTCTTTATCTACCTATCTACTCTATATTTATCACTATACTTAACTCTTTATCTACCTATCTACTCTATATTTATCACCATACTTAACTCTTTATCTACCTATCTACTCTATATTTATCACTATACTTAACTCTTTATCTACCTATCTACTCTATATTTATCACCATACTTAACTCTTTATCTACCTATCTACTCTATATTTATCACCATAATTAACTCTTTATCTACCTATCTACTCTATATTTATCACCATACTTAACTCTTTATCTACCTATCTACTCTATATTTATCACTATACTTAACTCTTTATCTACCTATCTACTCTATATTTATCACCATACTTACCTCTTTATCTACCTATCTACTCTATATTTATCACTATACTTAACTCTTTATCTACCTATCTACTCTATATTTATCACCATACTTAACTCTCTATCTACCTATCTACTCTATATTTATCACCATACTTAACTCTTTCTCTACCTATCTACTCTATATTTATCACCATACTTAACTCTTTATCTACCTATCTACTCTATATTTATCACTATACTTAACTCTTTATCTACCTATCAACTCTATATTTATCACTATATTTAACTCTTTATCTACCTATCTACTCTATATTTATCACTATACTTAACTCTTTATCTACCTATCTACTCTATATTTATCACTATACTTAACTCTTTATCTACCTATCTACTCTATATTTATCACTATACTTAACTCTTTATCTACCTATCTACTCTATATTTATCACTATACTTAACTCTTTATCTACCTATCTACTCTATATTTATCACCATACTTAACTCTTTATCTACCTATCTACTCTATATTTATCACTATACTTAACTCTTTATCTACCTATCTACTCTATATTTATCACTATACTTAACTCTTTATCTACCTATCTACTCTATATTTATCACCATACTTAACTCTTTATCTACCTATCACTATACTTAACTCTTTATCTACCTATCTACTCTATATTTATCACTATACTTAACTCTTTATCTACCTATCACTACTATACTTAACTCTTTATCTACCTATCTACTCTATATTTATCACTATACTTAACTCTTTATCTACCTATCTACTCTATATTTATCACTATACTTAACTCTTTATCTACCTATCACTATACTTAACTCTTTATCTACCTATCTACTCTATATTTATCACTATAGTTAACTCTTTATCTACCTATCTACTCTATATTTATCACTATACTTAACTCTTTATCTACCTATCTACTCTATATTTATCACCATACTTAACTCTTTATCTACCTATCTACTCTATATTTATCACTATACTTAACTCTTTATCTACCTATCTACCTATCTACTCTATATTTATCACTATACTTAACTCTTTATCTACCTATCTACTCTATATTTATCACCATACTTAACTCTTTATCTACCTATCTACTCTATATTTATCACTATACTTAACTCTTTATCTACCTATCTACTCTATATTTATCACCATACTTAACTCTTTATCTACCTATCTACTCTATATTTATCACTATACTTAACTCTTTATCTACCTATCTACTCTCTACCTATCACTATACTTAACTCTTTATCTACCTATCTACTCTATATTTATCACCATACTTAACTCTTTATCTACCTATCTACTCTTTATTTATCACTATACTTAACTCTTTATCTACCTATCTACTCTCTACCTATCACTATACTTAACTCTTTATCTACCTATCTACTCTATATTTATCACCATACTTAACACTTTATATACCTATCTACTCTATTTATCACCATACTTAACTCTTTATCTACCTATCTACTCTATATTTATCACTATACTTAACTCTTTATCTACCTATCTACTCTATATTTATCACTATACTTAACTCTTTATCTACCTATCTACTCTATATTTATCACCATACTTAACACTTTATCTACCTATCTACTCTATATTAATTATCACCATTACTTTATCTACCTATCTACTCTATATTTATCACTATACTAACTCTTATCTACTCTATACTCATCTATCACCATATCTATCTCTTTACCATACTTAACTCTTTATCTACCTATCTACTCTCTACCTATCACTATACTTAACTCTTTATCTACCTATCTACTCTCTCATCACTATACTTATTTTGTTATCTACTTAGCCTACGGTATCTATTTTATTTGCACACACAGTCCTCCTCCTCCATCACTGCTGTCTGTATGCTTACCTCTGGCCTATCTCTCTCTCTCTCACACACACACACACACACACACACACACACTCTCTCTCTCTCTACACACAACACACTCAAGCCAACCCAGCGCAAACAAACGTTGAACGGAGATAAGCCACCACTAGGGAAATGCACCTCTATCCCCCTTCTCTCTCTCTCTCTCTACTCTCACACACTATCTCTCTCTCTCTCTCTCTCTCTCTCTCTCCTCTCACACATCTCTCTCTCTCTCTCTCTCTCTCTCTCTCTCTCTCTCTCTCTCTCTCTCACACACACAGATGCAGGGTGGTAAAGAGGCTGACATGTGTGGACACGTTTAAATATTTAGGATCAAAAGAGTGCAAGACCATTTGCATAGAGCCAAAATTTGGTTTCACTGTGTGAATATTTCGGATCAGTTACGACCAAATATAATAAAATAAATGTAGGCATTTTGGAGAGAACAGAAGCAAGGAATATATATATATGCCAAATTATATACACACTGTATACGCTAAATAAACACTATATACACTTTGATACATGCTCCTATACCGGTACTTTACTGCTTCGAACTTCGGCACTATTATTTTCAAGAATGCTAAAATGAAATGATACATTATATTATAACCTGCGGACTTAAAACCCCAATTATATTTGTTATGTTGTGTATTTGTTTTGGTCGGAGGGTAATATTTTTGGACCTTCCCTATTTCGCTGCACATTAATTTGGAGATTTCAAGATATTTCGCTCCAGTAGTTTGGGCATAAAACGCTTGAGTAAATTTAGGTGTCGATGATTTTCTGGGCGAGCGATAGCGAACCTGTAACTTTTAAACATCGGCAATAGGCTGGGACATTTTTATATAAACAAAAGTACAAATATCGCTTAAGGGGACATGGGCCGTTTTTCTGGACCACTTTCTTCCTCATGTTTAGCCCCATTAGTTTTAAGATGTTAAGATGTTTGCCCCATTAGTTAGTCGGTTTTAAGACCATTCACCCCATTTCTTCGTCAATATTTAGACCTTTCGTGCTATTTAGGTGTCGATTTTTTCCCCTGGCGAACGATAGTGGAAGAACCGGCCTTCGGCCGAATTTTTTTCTACCGAAAAATGTACAAATTAATCTAGAAGGGGGATCTAATGGATGTTTTTTTAAATTTGATTTTTTCTAGGGAGGAAATTAGAAAAATAATTAATACATGCAAAAATCGCCCAAAAAGTGAACCATCCCCCCTTAACCCGTACAGTACCAGTGACGTCTTCTTCATCTTAACCCGTACAGTACCAGTGACGTCTTCTTCATCTTAACCCGTACAGTACCAGTGACGTCTTTTTCATCGTATTCTGGCAACTATTAGACGATTGTATTCAGCTTAGGAAGGACCTCTAGTAATAATATGGCTTCTAACTATCTCAACCAACCTACTCAACTACCACCGATCCTTCCTAAGCTGCATAATATCGCCCAAATATTGCTAAAATACAATACAACACACGTCGCTGGTACTCAAAGGGTTAAAGAGTGAGCCATTTTTAGTTTGACGGAAGTCTGGGAAGACGTTTTTGTTAGCTTAGGAGACAAACTAGAATACCGATGCGTTGATAAAAAATGAGCAACGTTAAGGGGGCATGGCCGTTTTTTTGGTCTATTAATTCATGTATTCTTTATTTCTTAGTTTCCTCGCTACACCTCTATCAAGCTAAGAAAAACACCCCTAGACCCCCTTTCAACATAAATGTGTACATTTTTCGGTAGAAAAATTTCCCGGCCGAAGGCCGGTTCTTCTTAAAATCACAGGCTCGCTATGGCTCGCCAGGAAAAAATCGACACCTAAATGGCACGAAAGGTCTTAAAATTAACAACTAAATTGGGCGAAAGGTGTTAAAATCGCCAAACTAATGGACCAAACGTCTTACAATCTCAAAACAAATGGGGCTTAACACGAGGGAGAAAGGGGACCAGCAAAACGGCCCGTCTCCCCTTAACCCTCTAAAATCCCAGCGGAAAAAAACCATGCATAAAGCAGAGAGAGAGAGAGAGAGAGAGAGAGAGAGAGAGAGAGAGAGAGAGAGAGAGAGTACAAAGGAGTACAAAGGAGTACAAAGGAGTACAAAGGAAATCAAGCAACAACAGATCTAGTGACCCTTCTAGGTTGCTTGTCCTCCAAAACACTGAGGATCAAGTGTCCAAACAGTGGTTTAGAGTGGGTAAGGGAACATTGGAAAGGGAATTACTGCCCTGGAACTAATGTCCGTGGCAGGATTAGGAAGTTAGTAGGGGACAGATGGGTTAGTAACTGAGGGGGGGATAAAATAAAGTTATTCATTTACAAACGCAGTCAGTCGCGGGTTTTGATGCGAGATATTTGTCTAGGCGGAGTTTAAATGAATCAACGGTGATGCAGTCTATAACGTTTCGGGGAAGCCCATTCCACAAGTTGACAACTCGATTGAAGAAGAAATTCTTAGATTCGTGTGAGTTAAAAGATTTACCAATAATTTTGCAACCGTTTCCCCGCGTGTAATTAGATTGGTTGATAGTGAAGTACTTACTACAGTTCATATTGTCGATGCCTTTGATGATTTTGAACACTTGAATTAAGTCACCTCTTAATCTGCGCTGGGTTAAAGGAAATAGATTTAATTCTCTAAGACGCTCTTCGTATGGTTTGTTCTTTAGGCTAGGTATCATTTTGGTAAACTCTACGTTGAACTCGTTCTAGCTTGTTTATATCTTTTTGGTAATAAGGGCACCAGGATTGAACGCAGTATTCCAGAAGAGGGCGGACTAATGAATTGTAAAGGGTTAGGATAACTTCTTTGGATTTATGCTCAAATGACCTGCCTATAAAGCCAATTATTTTGTTTGCCTTCTTAACAACTTCTGAACATTGTTGACTCGGTTTTAGGTTACTCGATATTGTTACTCCCAGATCGGTTTCTCTGTTTACATTCTTAAGCTGAGTGCCATTCATCGAATAGTTTGCTTTCTCATTTAGGTATCCGATATGTAGTACTTTACATTTATCCGCATTGAAACTCATTTGCCAAATTTGGGCCCAACATGACAATTTATCTAGATTGTGTTGCATATCGTCAACTTGTTCTCAAAAGAACAAGTTGACGATATGTACGCTATTTGCAATTTTTGTATCGTCAGCAAATTTTGAGATTGTACAGGTGAGACCCTCATCTATGTCGTTGATGTAAATTAGAAAGAGAATTGGTCCTAGTACCGATCCCTGGGGTACCCCGCTACTTACATTGGTCCATTTTGATGCCTTACCGTTTATGACTACTCTTTGCTTTCTGTCGCTGAGCCAATTTTCTATCCATTTCAACACACCGTCTTGTATTCCATACGCTTTTAGTTTTAGCAGTAAACGTTTGTGGGGAACTTTGTCAAAGGCCTTTTGAAAATCAAGGTATATAATATCTACAGCTTTACTCTCATCGTAGAGGTTGAGGATATCGTGGAAGAAGTCTAAGAGGTTTGTTAAACAGGAACGTTTTTTACGAAAGCCGTGTTGAGTATCTTTAAGTATGTTATTTTCCTCTAAGTGATTTACGATTACGAGAGAGAGAGAGAGAGAGGGGAGGGGAGGGATAGTGACTATCTATCTATCTATTGCCGGACGCCTTACTCCCCTTACGAGGGTGGCCATACACAGAATGCCCCCAAGCGGACCTATTCCCTGTGAGAGGGACAACCCGAGCCAGTTTAGTGAAGGACTTACAGGATTGACCACTCAATTTAGGATCGGTCCGACTCCGAGGCCCCCTGTGTATCTTGTTAGCACTATTGTTCTACAGTGGTGTTCGGCTAATCCATCCACTAACCTGCCTTACCCTTAGGTAAGCAATACGGATTTGTATCAGGTTTACTCCCCTAGACAGGTTGCCAACCAAGGCTGACGAGTCCCATCCACCCGAATTTGTATAAGGGATAGTGACGTAGGGAGTTATTAAAGAAAAAACGGAGAGAGAGAGAGAGAGAGTCACACAAAACAACAATGATTGATGACACAGTGGTTCACTGCTCATGACATCTGCCACTCATGCATAAATACCAGTCTCTCTCTCTCTGTCTTTTCATCTATTAACTTTTTTGTTCTTGCCTTTTTTTTATCCCCACTCTCTCTAAGTTTCTCCCTCCCTTCCTCCTCCTATCTCTCTCTCTCTCTCTCTCTCTCTCTCTCTCTCTCTACTAGAATTAAAAGTCCTGATCAACTCGCTGGGATCGTAAGGTCTGTGTGGTCAGTGTATCTATGTAAATCTCTCTCGCTCTCTCTGGTTTTTGTTTAATAACTCCCTGTCACTCTACCCCCCCCCCCCCTCTCTCTCTCTCTCTCCCTCCCTGTTTTTCTCTAATAACTCCTTACGTCACTCTAACCCCTCCTTCCTCTCTCTCTCTCTCTCTCTCTCTCTCTCTCTCTCTCTCTTAAAGTGTCACAGCGTCACCTTTGTCCTCTCCCCAGGTGCTGTCTCGTCAACTTGTCGCCTCGAGTGACACAAAGCAATCGATAACAAACTTCCCCCTCTTCATCCCCGGCCCCGCTAAGATGGGTTGGTTGAGTTAATATGCTGTTGTTGCTGTTGTTGTTGTTGTTGTTGTTGTTGTTGGACTTGTTTTTGTTGTTATTTGGGTTGTTGTTGTTGGTGGTGTTGTTGTTGTTATTGGGGGGTGGTTGTTGTTGGGGTTGTTGTTGGACTTGTTGTTATTTGGGTTGTTGTTATTGGTGTTGTTGGGGTTGTTGTTGTTGTTGTCGTTGTTGTTTTAGTTGTCGTTGTTGGTTTAGTTGGGGTTGGTGGTATTGATGTTGACCCCAGATTGTTGTTGTTGTTATTGTTGTTTTAGTTGGGGCTGATAGTGTGATGTTGACCCCAGATGTTTGTTGTTGATGTTGTTGTTGTTGTTTTAGATGTCGTTGTTGTTTTAGTTGGGGTTGGTGGTAGTGATGTTGACCCCAGATGTTTGTTGTTGTTGTTGTTGTTGTCCTATAATACTGAAGGGATAAGCAAATTAGGCCTACAGAGGCGTTGGGTGTATGTTATAATGTAAGGAGGCAAGTATTCGATCATTGGTGCTCAACAAAATAATAAAATATATATAAAATAACATAAAATAATAATACTAGTCAATAAATAAATAGCCTATATAAATAGATAAATAAAAAAAAATGCACCGTTTCGGCTTCATTAAAAAAAATAAAAAATAAACTCCAAGGAAACACTTTTTAAAATAAATACAGCCTGAAAAACAGCCTGTCCCGACAAAAGACTAATCTACATCTATCTATTTTATATCTATTTACTCAAGACTAATCTACATCTATCAATTTTATATCTATTTACTCAAGACTAATCTACATCTATCTATTTTATATCTATTTACTCAAGACTAATCTACATCTATTTTATATCTATTTACTCAAGACTAATCTACATCTATCTATTTTATATCTATTTACTCAAGACTAATCTACATCTATCTATTTTATATCTATTTACTCAAGACTAATCTACATCTATCTATTTTATATCTATTTACTCAAGACTAATCTACATCTATCTATTTTATATCTATTTACTCAAGACTAATCTACATCTATCTATTTTATATCTATTTACTCAGGCCCAATCCTCACTTTCCTTTTTTTTCCCCTCTTTTCCTTTTTGTTCGGGGGTGGCCAGATCTATATAATATACTGTATACAGTATATGAGTATGGAGGCGTAAGTCAATGTTCGGGGGTGGCCAGATCTATATAATATACTGTATACAGTATATGAGTATGGAGGCGTAAGTCAATGTTCGGGGGTGGCCAGATCTATATAATATACTGTATACAGTATATGAGTATGGAGGCGTAAGTCAATGGGGGAAATCAGTATAATATTTGGATCTATATGGAGAGTGGACTAGGAAGGGCATAGACAAAAATGATTCATATCTTTTTCGGAATGAATAGAGAAACTATTTCATAAACAATATAATGTGTTAATAGCATATATATAAACCGGGTGTATACTGTATATATATATATATATATATATATATATATATATATATATATATATATATATATATATACTGTATATAATTTATATACGGTATATACTGTACATATACCGGGTATATATATACCGGTATATATATATATATATATATATATATATACACACACACCGGTATATATACATAGGCCTATATAATGCAGATATTAATATCATATTATCGCAAGCGTATCGAGAAATCCGCTGCAAAGGTTTAAATAAAAGTATATTTTTAAAACTTGGAGGTCTGTCCAGGAAACTTAGCGCCCCCCCCCCCCCCCCTTGCTGTTAATGCATCGTTTATTTCAGAATCTTCACAAATGCCTTTACTTGATCTTTTGTAAACAATTAAATTACTAACAACTCTCTATAAACTACGCACATTAAGGGAAGAAAACAAAATTGATACCTACATGGAATGAAAGGTCTTAAAATCGGCAAACTAATGGGCCAATGTCTTAAAATACTTAAAATCTCAAAGTCAATGGTGCTAAACATGAGGGATAAAGGGGTCCTGAAAACCCACTTTGTGAAAACACTTGGTTTGAAATACGTTATTAAAAATACTAAAGGGAAAATAAATGTGTGTGTGTACAGGCAAGCTTACGTACCGGTACCGTACGTAGTGTTCTAGTGTCTGCTTCAGGGTGCTTGTGTACATGTGTGTGTGTTTTCAAGAGTGTTGCACTACATTGTTTACCTTATTTTTGGTTTAATTATTTTCCTTGTAAACAGCGCTCAGGAACTACGACTGAATAAAACAATGGGGGGGGGGGGGGGGGCCGAGAACAAAACAAGTCCAAGTGGAAAAACAGACGCAACCACATCTGGAAACTTAGGAAATATTAAAAGGAAAGTGTGTGTGTGTGTGTGTGTGTTCCTTAATCATCTCAACCCGGAGGAACACTTACAAACATTTAACTACCAATCACACAACACACTATCGCCACGCACTCACTCCTATAACCACTATACCACCCCTTGCACCTCACCACACTACATCATCACCACCACCCCTTGAAACCACTTCAATCACCACCCCTCACCATTTACACACACACCATCCATTCCTCCCACACCATACACACATTCACCACCCAACACCACTTTACTTCAATCACCACACATCATTATACCAGATAATTCACCACTCACACCATACCTCACCACAATCCATTCCTCCCACACCATACACACATTCACCACCCAACACCACTTTACTTCAATCATCACCCCTCACTATACCATATCATTCACCACCACCCACATGCAACCCACACCACCTACCACCACTCCACCTCAATCAACACACCTGATCATTCACCACCCTCACCATATCTCACCACCACCCACATGCAACCCACACCACCCACCACCACTCCACCTCAATCAACACACCTGATCATTCACCACCCTCACCATATCTCACCACCACCCACATGCAACTCACACCACCTACCACCACTCCACCTCAATCAACACACCTGATCATTCACCACCCTCACCATATCTCACCACCACCCACATGCAACTCACACCACCCACATACACCACCCCACCTCAATCAACACACCTCGCCATACTAGATCTTTCATCACACACACCATCCATTCCTCCCACACATTCACCACCCAACACCACTCACCTCAATCATCACCCCTCACCACACACACCATACCTCATCACAATCTATTCCTCCCACACCACACATTCACCACCCCACACCACTCTACATAAATCACCACACCTCATAATACCAGATCCTTCACCACACACCATATCTCACCACCATTTATTCCTCCCACACCACACTATCCCAATCACCACACCTTACTATACCACTCTACCTCAATCACCACCCCCTCACCATTCCAAATAGCACACCAAACACCTGCCTCACCACCACCACCCCCCCCCCTACCCCCAACGCCACTTGACCTCAATCAAAAATGAAGCACCATAATAAATCAGTGAATCAGCGGGGTCGACCTTGAGAATATTAACCCAATGCGCAACCTGTTAGTCCAGATAATACGCACCAGGTGGCAACAACAACTACAACAACCACATCAACACCAACAACGACAACACCAATGAGCGACCTGTCAGCCCGGATAACACGCACCAGGTGGCAACAACAACCACAACAACAAATACCAACAACATCAAACATCAAACAACAACCACAATCACACCACCAACAACATCAATAACACCAAAAACAACAACAGCAACCACACCAACAATCACATTATCATCAACAATAACCAACAACCACCACAACCATAACAACAACCACCATACCAACAACCATATCAACATCAAACAACCACAACAACCACACCAACAACCACATCAACAAACACCAATAACAACAACCACCACAACAACCAGAACGACACAACCACAACACCAACAATCAAACATCAAACAACAACCACTACATCAACAACTACATCAAAAACAACATCAAGCAACAACCACATCAACAACAACAACAACAATGAGCGAACTGTCAGCCAGGATAACACGCACCAGGTGGCAACAACAACAACAACAACAACAACAACAGGACTGTCTTATACTCAGGGGAAACTCGGGCCTTACTTTTGTGTCTCATTTCTTACTTTGCGGAGGGCTTCATTAAAAAAATATGATCTGTTATTATATACAGCATAACTGTAAGTCTTGGGTGATGGCTGGTCCTATCCAGAGTGGGGTTTGGCATCCTCTATCCTATCTTTGCTGTTTCTGTCTGTCTCTTTTACTGTACGGTACTACTTTTCCTTCTAGGTGCTGGCGAGATCGCCCGATTAGGTGGCACTGCAAGGGTGGCTGTGGGCGGTAGGGGAATTGGCCCAGGGGTGCAAGCCCGTGGGCTGATGATACCCTCCTCCGCTGCCCTATCAAAGACAGATCTCATCTCACCCTGGCCCCTTTGGGGGCCCGAGCATCTGGAGCGGCTTCGGCCTACGAGACTTGGGTCTGATCGGCCAGACAGTCTGGGGAACAACAGCAACAACAACAACAACGACAACTGTAAGTCTTACACGCAAGGGAAAATTAGACAGTTCAGTGTTGTATAATAGCCATTTGCTAAATTGATCTTATTTTACCGTTTTACCTGTATTTCTTATGTTAACATTTAGATAACAGTGCTGTATAAAATACTATTGGCTTATTTCTTCTCCACTGAAAAATAAAATAAATGGAAAGAAGCGGCGACCTTCCACGTGCAGTTTGTGGGAAGGGGGTGGGAGGTAACTCAATTCAATATTGCGTCTGTGTGACTGGGTACACAAGAGCTGTACTTGGACGAGAGGACCTTTGACGAGAATCATAGACTTTGAATGTACAGTGTGTAAGGGAGAACTTGTGTTGAATGACCCACCTGTTAGTATTGATTTCAACAGTGTAACGCTAGAGCGTGTGAATACATTCTGCTGTTGGGCGATATGGTTACCGCCGGAAGTGGGGCTGAAGCTTGCTCCATTGCTAGAGTCAGAAGTGGCTGGGATAAGTTTAAAGAGCTGTTGCCACTCTTGAACATGAGAGGACTACCACTTCACCTTAACCCTAGTCTAGCGGGTCCTCTGTGGCCGTTTTGGGCCTTTTCAGGCCATTCTGACTGCTATATCAACCATCAGTATGAAAGGATCTGTATTGCGCCAAAAACTAGGTGGAAATCGCTACACAATGACACCACATACAGCTACGTAGCACTCGTGGAGCACTGACAGTGTTACCTCGAAGATGGAAGTTTAGCTGATTTTGCTACCTTGCTCACTTTTAGCGAACTATTGGTTACACTGTCATCCTCCCGCGCGGTGGGGGAACTGGAGTTAGTGTGGGCCGGGAGGCCACAGATGTCGGACGTATGGATCATTACTATCCCACCCATTTTCACTCGATTTCCACCCTTTTTTCACCCGTTTTCTGCCAGTTTTTTCAACTCGACTTATGTGGTGAGCCGCTTTTTAAGGGTTAAAGGGAAGGTGTATACCTCGCTCGTGTGTTAGGAGTGCGGTGACTTATGTTTCGGAGATGTGGCCAGTTAAATCGGAGGATCTCAATAGAATGGAACGGAATGAAAAGAGAATGGCGAGATGGATATGTGGGATTAATTAACCTTAGGGACAAGGTATCGAGTGAGGAATTAAGAAGGCATCTGGGCATTAAGATTATCAGTGAAATGATGCGCACGAGCCGACTTGGTCGGCTGCGCGTAGGGGTAGACCTAGAAAAGACTTGGGATCAGTTACCTCCGGTCCGATCTCAAAACAAAGAACTTGACAACAGAGGCAGCCCAAGACAGGGTCGCCTGGAATGACGCCATTTAGGACGTGAGACTGTAACTACACTCTCTGTGGACGACACCATCTTTAACCCTTTCTCTGCGGGTTTATTTGCGCTATTTAGGGCATATTCAGGCACTCCTAACTGATTAATCAAGTATCTGCATTAAATGAATTGTATTCTGTCAAAAAACTAGGCAAAAATAGCTTCAAAATGACACCAGAACGAGCTTCGTAGGTGGCGGGGTTCACCCGCAGCGTTGCCATAGACATTCGGAAAAACTTGCTAATTATTAGCTCTCGCTCGCTCGGCAACACTGTCGAGTCAGCCGCATGAGACCAGTCTCTCTCATGAGCGGCTGGCTGCTCTGAGGGTCGGACGGAGGTCCCTCACCCTCCCGCCCACTGACACTCTATTTCTACGGCTTTTAAAGCCTGGAAATTGCTGTAAATTGCCTATGCGTTCCAGAAAGTCACCCGCAGGTAAAGGGTTAAACTTTTATGTATGTATGCATGTACCGGTATGTATGTAAAAATATAGACGGTCCTTTCTGGTAAGTCGATATTATATGCGAGAAGATTCCATACGTATTATCATTAAATCTCTTCCTCATTCCTGCCATTGCCGAGAGAGAGAGAGAGAATGAGATAAAGTGAAAGAGAGGAGGGGGGCGGGAGGGAGTGAGTGAGTGAGTGAGTGAGTGAGTGAGTGAGTGAGTGTGTGTGTGTGTGTGTGTGTGTGTGTGTGTGTGTGAGAGAGAGAGAGTGTGCGTGTGTGTTTATATGTGAGAGAGGATGAGAGAAGAAAACGCTACAAATCCATACCATAAAGGTCACATAAGGCGTAAGCTCCGTGATGTAAAGGGCACATGTGTAATTATTGGGATGCACATATGGGGTACAGTTGCCTCAAAAAGTTATGAACTATTGTAACTGTTATGCCGGGATATAATATTTATACCCCGTTACCCAGTCTTCATTAAAATCCAATTATGGACTTATAGACCGTAAATATCCTCAACAGGAACACATGTTCTTAATCACAAAAATAGGTATTCAATCAGGTGCTACAAAACTCAATGACAACACACATGTAAATTATACACATATAGTTAATAGTTTATTCAATGGCATCGGGTTTATGTATGGGTATAATTATCTCAATATTAAGATCACGGATATATTGAGCTAAGTGAGGGCTGAAAGTTAACTTAACTATTATAAGAAACAGCAAGCAACACATGGAACGCATTTGATTATGAATAATCAATCTCTAATTAAGAATACAAAGTATAAACATATTGTGGTAATATAAAATAAGGATTATGCAATTATAAGACTGAACATGTGACCTATATAATCAACCCTTAATAATAATATGTATGCGAGTCGAGTGTCTAACGCGTTTATATTCTATAAAAGTAATATATAATTAAAAGACTCCCCGAATATGAGAGAATGAAACGAATTGAGGAATAAAGACAGGTACACGGATGGCTGGTTCGATTAACGCTCACGGGGGGTGAGTGGAGCTCGTGGCAGGTGAATTAGCACGGGTAGGGTGGCTGACCAGGTAGATAACTCAGGTCATTCTATTTACTGTGGTCTTGTGAATTATATTTTCTGTTAGTGCGATTACAATCTTAATATTCGGGAGAACGAAATTAAATTACTGGGAATGGTGTGTTGAATTATTTGTACAATTCAATCTCTTCTTAACTTAAATCGAGCAAATTATGATCTGAACATATATTCTTTCAATCGACTATATGTAACAATAATAACTCAGGTCGAGGAATTCATATTTAATATTTATTCTCTGATCATAAATGAATAAAAAATTAATATATCTTGAGCGAAACTGGTAGAAAGTATAGTTAACAAAACTAACGTAGTTAACTAATACTGAGGAACGCTTAAATAAAATTAGCGTGTATGAATAATTAAGTACAATATTAATTATAAGTTAATGGCGTACACGACGAAGTTGTACTAAGTAAAATACCCAAAAAGATATAACAAGATATCTGAACTAGTTAACAGTCTTATAAAGAATTTACACAATAAGCAGTGTATTCGAATGATGAATAATTAGATAACAGAATCTATGCAAGGCTAGAATTCCTAGACGAGAAGAATCAGAATTATCTACATCAGTAATCAAATGAACATAAATACGGTTCATATAATAATTGAATTAACGCTTAGACAAACGAACGTAAGTTTATGATCTCAGGAAGAAAGTATATATAATAATTAATACAAATTCTTCTCAACGAGGGGAGACTGAGATAAACAGAATATGAAATTGAGCGTAGGTTCTAGGTAACAGGTTATTATTTAAAGAAGGGAATAATTACACGTAATACACTTCGACTTCAACTTGCAACATACATAATAGAATAGACATATACAAGGAAAATCTGTGAGTATTTGGCTAAGTGAATTAATTAACACAAGTATGTAACGTATGCGTAAGACGTTCTAGGAGAGTTATATATCAAATATGAACACTAGATCTTAGGCACAGATCTATATAACAATTAACACAAATTCTGAGGGATTAACACATACGCAATGAATAAGGATCTTGGACACAGATCTATAGATAATTTAGCACTGTAATATTCACATATTTTAACCTTACCTTCACAGCAATAATCACAACGTAAGATACTCAAGAGACACTTAGGGTAATATAGGAGGGTAGAGATTTGAGAGTAAGTCTGGTCGACGTTGAACGTAGATCCACAGGGCAGCACTTCAGGGGAACTGCTTCTCACAATCAGGACTTCAGAAGGCACACAGCAGGTTCGGCATACTCTCAGGGCAGGGGGAAGGGCAAGACAAGGCTCCACTGCTGTTAGATGTCCCGGAATTTTCAGACTTAAGGACATTACCCCAGTGGATGTTTGCTAACTATTCCTATAATTTCGTTGAGGCTATGTTGGACTTAATTCTTGCCTCTCATTTATAGGAATTCAATGGAAAAGGATATCGTGAAATGTTGTGATATACTTGCGACGGTTAATATTTAACATGGTAATTATTGTTAGGTACATAGGGATAATAGTTATTTTATTTAGTACTTAGGTGATAGTTACTTAGCTTAGTATGCATGTAATATTGATTATAATGATTACTTCATGAAGCTCATTGGCAAACTTTGTAATAGTTCGCCTATCCTTTCTTCTTCCGCTATGTTTGATAGTTCTCCAGGCCCATCATAATTTGTAGACCTAATTAGATCCACTTGTTCCGGTAGCATTCCGGCCTTTGGTGTTTTATTTGCATAAACATTTCTTCGTGGTAATGCAAATCAGGTGTCTGGACAAATGGTCGCTGGTGATTGGTGGGCATAGTTTGAACGCGATGTTGTGATAGGGTATCAGGATTTCCCTTTACCTGGGGTGACTGCCCGAGATGACCTGGCTCCGTGTTCCATAGAGGCTGGGAAATTCCTGAGGTCATGGGGTGCTCGGGTAGATGTTGTTCCCTCCTTTTCTTATGCTCCCGCTTCTTCTTTATGCTCACTTGCAGGCAAGCAATCTTGCAACTGTTCCTGGAGCCCGTTCTCACTAACCCCGTCACTTCAGTAACCTTATCTTGCACCTATTTTGTTTTTGTCTATTTACCGGTATCTGTTTTTCTTTATGTCACTCAATCTTTAAGAGCGTCGAACATTAGAATAAAACAAATACCGGTACAAATAATCTATGTGGATGAGGGAGACAAAATGCAAAACTGTCTGTGACAAGTGCCTACCACAGAATTAAAAGAATGACAGGGCTTTAATCAAGGAATGTTCGAGCCAAAATACCTGTACACACAGCGTTTGAAGCAATATAAGTCATAGGATGAGGGAAAGATGGATTCATGGAGAGAGTTCCAGAGCTCAGCTGTTGAATAGAAAAAAGATTGGGAATATCATTTCACTCTTAGGTTGGAGACTTGCACAGAGGAGAGGTGAGAATGTGTTGCAAGACGGGTGCTAAGTACCGTACTCTACGTAGTGGAGGTGGTACCGGTATACTCTGAGAGAGCTCTGACGAACACTGCTTATTGTAATAGCGGTAGAATAGCGAGAGAGATGCAACATTACGGCGAAGACAGAAATTGCACAGAGTTGGTGAGTGGTCGTGAGTTGAGACTAAAGGCTCTCTTTTCTATTTTGTCACGAAGTGCTGTTTGAGAGGATCCTCCCCGTACAGGGGTAAAGAACCACCGGAGGCGGTTGATCACACCCAGCTTCTGGGAAGCTGTTTTTTGGCATATCAGATAGTTGCAGCGTGTGAGGACTAGCTTCTTATTTCTATACTGAAACTGTCTATCAATTAACCATGGTACTTTATACACTTTCTTCTCTACTTCCCTACTAAACCATCTGTCCCCTACTAACTTCCTAATCCTGCCACGGACATTAGTTCCAGGGCAGTAGTTCCCTTACCCACTCTAAACCACTGTTTGGACACTTGATCATCAGTGTTTTGGAGGACAAGCAGCCTAAAAGGGTCACTAGACCTGTTGTTGCTTGATTTCCTTTGTACTTCCATAAGCTGCTTGGATAACCCATTCAGTACCGGTACCAGTAACATCCTTTTCATTATATTCTGGCAACTATTAGACTATTTTATTTAGTGTTGAGCGGTTGAGTGACCTGATGAAGCTAGGCTATCTGCAAAACTGTCAATAAAGTATTCTTCCTCAGATGGTGTATTTTATCTATTGTATTCAGCTTAAAAGAGACCTCTAGTAATAATAAGGCTTCAAACTATTTCAGCCAACCCTATTAACCACCACAGATCCTTCCTAAGCTGCATAAAATCGTCTAAATATAGCTAGAATAAAACCTAACACACGTCGCTGGTAGGCTACTCAAAGGGATAACGTAAGGTCGCTTTTTAATTAGAACACCCTAAACTATTTCCAAGTCAGTCACTGCCAGTTTCTTTGCCAAGTGAATATGGTTTGGGATTTCCTTGGCAGATAGCCTATGAATTATTTTGCACTTCTCCAGGGTGTCAAACGAAAGCTAAATCGTTTCTTTTTAGTCTTTATTATTGTCTATGCAAATATATAATTGTGGTGTCCTGGTGGTGTAATGGTTAGAGTGTTTAAAAATCTGTGTGTGATAACCCAGGTTCGAATCCTGGTGGATCACATATATGCTTTCATTAATTTCGTTGGAGGTGTTTGGTGTTGTGGTGAAATTAATAAAAATATAGATTATAGGTCAAATTATGTCTTTAGAAGGGATAAAATGGCCAAAACAAAGCTATGTTACGTTAATTTTCTCGTATTCCTTCAAGTCTTCAAACAAAATTGCTCTGGTTTAACATCCTGATTCCTGAATGATCTTCCAATTCTCAGACATTTACCCTATCTGCTAACCCCTTGAGGATCTGAGACGCAATTTGTGATTGAGCTTGTCTTTACCCTTCTAACTCACACAGATCCTTCCTAAGCCCTATACAATCGTCTGATGATAACCAGAATAACTGTCAAATAACTGCCATAAGCATCAAGGGGTTAAGATCCATCTCGGTTTTTTTTTTGGACCCCTTCTTCCTCATGCTTAGCCCCATTAGTTTTGAGATTTTAAGACGTTCGGCCCATTAGTTAGGCGATTTTAACACCTTTCGCCCGATTTCGTTGACAATTTTAAGACGTTTCGTGCCATTTAGGTGCCGATTTTTTCCTGGCGAGCGATAGCAAGCCTGTAATTTTTAGAGGAATCGGCCTTCGGCTGGGACATTTTTCTATCTATCTAGCTATCTATCTATAGGCTATGCTCAGGCCCAATTCCCACTTTTCCTATTTTGTATATTTATTTTCCTCAATTTTATTATTATTGTTTTTTTTTTTTGTATTTTCTTGGGGGTGGCCGGCTCGAGACAGAGCAAGAACAGGAAAACACAAGATAAAACAGCGAACAAACACAGACAAAACACAAAATACACACACATCTAGGTCACCCAGGAGAATACCCAGAGACCAGGGTCACCAAGGTAGCTCCAGCACTCTCTACCGAAAAATTACAAATTTATCTTGAAGGGGGGTCTAACGAGTAAACTAAATATTAAATAAATACATGAATTACGGTAATAGAATAAAAAAAAACAGCCCCTAGCCCCTTAAGCTTGTTCACATTCACTTATTGTCCTCTGCAAACTTGGAGAGCTCGCACCGCAGAATGCCACACGTGTGTGTAGAGAGAGAGTGTGTGTAAGTGAGTGAGTGAGAGAGTGAGAGTGAGTGAGAGAGAGTGAGTGTGAGAGGGGTGGTTACTGAGAGAGAGTGAGAGGGGGGGGGGGTTACTGAGAGAGAGTGAGAGGGGGAGTTTACTGAGAGAAAGAGAGAGAGTGAGTGAGAGGGGGAGTTTACTGAGAGAGAGAGAGAAAGAGTGAGTGAGTGAGAGAGAGAGGGGGGGGGGTTACTGTGAGAGGGAGGTTTACTGAGAAAGAGAGAGAGAGAGAGAGGGGGGGGGGGGATTTGTTGAGAAGAGAAGATAACCCCTTCTGTACCGGCGACGTCTTTCATACTTCATTCTAGCTAGGTAGCCTATATTTACACTATTTTGTGCAGCTTAAGAAGGATCTGTGGTACCGGTAGTAAAAAGGGCTAAATACGATAGGTCGAAGCCTGGAGATTGCTGGAGGACCTTTTTAACCTGAATATAATTGTTGAATAGTAGCCAGAATAAAGTTGAAAAGATGGAACCGGTACCGAAAGGGTTAATCAAACGAAGGCCGAGTCCATTAATTTTAGTCTTTATTATTGTATATGTAAAGGTCAAATTTTGGTTTATAGGCTACTTCAAATTATGTCTTTAGAAGTGATAAAATGGCCAAATACAATGTTATTTCATGTTAATTTTCTTGAATTCCTTTTCATATTCATTCAAGTCTTCAAACAAAATTGCCCCGGTTTGGCACTCTCATACCAGTAGGACCATACGGCTGGGAACGTGTATAGGCTATATAGCATAGAAGGGGTGTTGTAGATAGAGGAAGCTGTTGAAATGGCTGTGTTGTGTGTTTATTAGTCTGTATTCGTCATCGGGATGTCCCCCCGACTGGTTGCGAACATGTAAGACATGCTAGGATGTACTGCCACACCCAGTAAATAGTCCGCTTTGGCTGGGATCGAACTCAGGTCAAGCAGATTCACACGTGAGCATGCTCTCCACTCGATCTATAACCCTTCAGGCTTTAGTATTGATTTTCCAGGATACACGTTACCTTCCCATTAAGTTCCCAAATTACAATGCATACGGTCAATAGGCCTATGTACCGTATGACCTATAGAAAAGAACATAATTTGTACTAAAACATCCGAAACCCAACGGATGTTTGTGATTGGATTAGTCTCTCACACACACATATACACACACACACAATAAAATCAAATACCAGTAATTTATAACACACTGCGACACACACACACAGTAAAATAAAATAGGCTACCGGTACCAGTAATTTATAACACACACTGCGACACACACTTGGCTGAGCACTGAGAACTGTTGGGTTGAAGAATTGAGTTAGCGCTACATTCAACGTTCCAGCTCGGTCATTAATCATAAGCTACTTCCAGAAAGGTAATTAGCCTAAGTAGTGTACCACTAATTAGTTACTGGTACTCGCTGGAAACTAACGGCTGTATTCCCGATTACGCTAAGAATGTCTTGCATAATTAAATTTTATTGTCTCCGGATTCCCGGAACCTTTGACGTACTACTTCTCCTAAACGGCTGCCTTCACGACATTGAACACTAACTAAGACCAAAGTTATTCACAGACCCAAAATTAAAACGAACCTGCCACATTATCGCTACCAACTGTGGTGGCTTTTGCACCGCGATATTTGTTGTCTCTGGAACCTTTGACACACTACTCCTCCTAAATGGCTGCCTCCATGACACTAAGGTCAAAGTTGTTCGCAGAGCCAAAATTAACAAAGTAAACCTGCCGGAATTACGCTACTGACTGTGGTGGATCTTGGACCGTAAGACTGTCTACAACGGGATATAGTGGAATCGGGATGAAACGAATTAGGCTAATCCGCTACCGTATTAATCTTTATTTATCTAAAGTACTTAAACAGTTTGTGTAAAACATAATGTCCAACCTCCATAATTTATTGCATATAAACTAAACTTATGTAGGCCCTATTCAAGATTTATTGTGTGTGTGTGTGTGTTTTCAGGAGTGTTTTATATAAATTTGTCCTACTGTATTATGGGAATAATTAATTTGATGTGCAGGTAGGCCACAACTTTTCACCCAGACTGTAGCCTATGTGCCTATTAACCCCTTATGTACCGGTGACGACATTTCCATCATATTCTGGTAACTATTTGACGATTTTAGTCAGCTTTGGAAGGACATCTATCAATTAAATGGCTACATATTATCTCCATCTATCAATTAAAAGGCTACAGACTATCTCAATTAGTCCTTCTGTACCGGCGACGCAGCCTATTTTTCATCATAAGCTATGCTATCTACATTTAGACATTTAGACGATTTTATGAAGCTTAGGAAGGATATTATATGGTAGCTAAAAAGTTAATCCCGATAGTCTGTTGCCTTTTAATTGGTAGACAACAGCCTACAACACTGTGGGTCCACGAATGATTAAGGGGGTAGTGCTTGTTTATTGGTCTAGGCTTCGTATTTATTTATGTTTTAGTTTCCCCGCTAGACCTCCATCTAGCTTAAAATAAGGCCGGTTCCATCTAAAATTTCAGACTCGCTTTGTTTCCACGCATCCAACACAAAAATACACCCTTTTCTGGTGTACGAAACACTAAAAAAACAATGGGGACACTTTAATAATAATATTAGGCCTAGACGAAATATAAACATAACTTGGTGGAGAAGTTGCGTTCAAGGGAGTAACGTCGTTCATGTTTACATTAGGATGATTAGGCTATGCTCCAGGTTATAGTAAAACAAAAATCCAGCTGATGGTAAATTGACATCTCCCATCTTGTTTACTCAGATATTTGGAAGATTTGTTTTAGCTAATTATGTTAATTATGAAAACTTGGCAGTATTATAACACAGAAACATAGTAGAAACATATGTTTCCATTACTTGTACTTGCACTTGTGGTTCTTCTCTATCTGGTCCCACTCCGCCAAAGCGCTCTGCAGGACCCACGAATCTCTTCAATTGCGACATTATATAAATATCCGACGACAATCCATCAGTGAAGAATTACAGTGCGTAGGCTTCAGTAATGGTCATGTCCTCTAAATCGAAGCACTTGGAGAACAGATAGCCTAAGTCTTCAACTTTGTTTTGAAATTCTTGATAATCTCAGTCCTGATGTCTGGCGGAAGGCTGTTGTACATTAGCCTAAGTATCGATAAATCAGTTGTTAAAGTAGGCTATTCAATTTATCCTCAGCTGGAAAAAAAATAGACTAGCCTATAGGCTAGTAGGCTACTTAGCGCATCTAACTAATTTCCCATATTGGCGGTTCAATTAAAATCTAGGCCGCGGGATACAATCTGTGTTGAGGGGGCACCCCACCCTAGACTTATTGTGATCATCATATATATATTGCCAGCAGGGGGGCAAAAACACAACAGCACACGTAGCCTAACTAACGTCGAGCGTCGTGTCAACAAGCCGACCATCGGAAGAGGCGGTAAACTACCGATTTTCGGCCCAAAAGTTATTAAATCGTTTTTATTACTAGTATCAGACCAGAAAAGGGTGTAGGTTGTTGATGGATGCGTGGAAACCAAAAACAAATATATAGCCTAATTAGCCTAGCCTAGTTATCCTAGTACGTGGTGGTAGGGAGCAAGACGTTTCGCAGCAAGTGACGGTTCGCCTTACCGCGGCGAACGAGCCCGGACGATAATTGGAACTGTGGCGAACCGTCCCACACCAGCTACCAAATCAAGATGCTTATACCGCTAGTGTTGTGGGAAAGTAGCTAAATTGACACTGACCAAAATGGGTTTATTATTATTATTTTTGTATTAATATTGTTATGCCAGGTTTTTACTGGGGCTGATTGGTTTGACTAAGTGGATTCTTCCTAACTGGAGAAGTCGAAATCTTTTGACCACAGACACAGAAAGTAATAGTATTTCTTAATAAACTGAATAAAATAGTCTAATAGTTGCCAGAACATACCGTAATATACTGGACGGGTTAATATCAGCTAGCCAAAAATATAATTATATGATAGCCTACGGTATATAATTACCACTAAACCCAGTAGGCTACACTACACCAATTTAGGAATTTGACCACTTGCGAGTTTCAGGCTATAAGGAAGTTAAAGCTGTAGACACCGATTGTAAACAGAAATGCAATAATAATGTAGGTTTCTGATGGCTAAAGGGTATGTTGAATTGGATTCTATGTATACATAAATGAACTACAACCGTGTTTAAGCTGGTAATCCTGCTAAATATCGATGTCTACAACTCCAATTTCCTTATAGAACGAAACTCGCAAGTGGTCAATTGAGACAAATATACGCTAGACTGACTTTAGGAATGCGCTAGAATGTATCATAGATAGTATACAAATAATAATAATGTGCTAGAATGTATCATAGATAGTATACAAATAATAATAATGTGCTAGAATGTATCATAGATAGTATACACATAATAATGTGCTAGAATGTATCATAGATAGTATACAAATAATAATGTGCTAGAATGTATCATAGATAGTATACTATGTGCTAGAATGTATCATAGATAGTATACAAATAATAATGTGCTAGAATGTATCATAGATAGTATACACATAATAATGTGCTAGAATGTATCATAGATAGTATACATATAATAATGTGCTAGAATGTATCATAGATAGTATACAAATAATAATGTGCTAGAATGTATCATAGATAGTATACAAATAATAATGTGCTAGAATGTATCATAGATAGTATACAAATAATAATGTGCTAGAATGTATCATAGATAGTATACACATAATAATAATGTTTCAAATGAACATATAAATCATAACACACAAAGATGATAAGTCTCAAATCAGAAGACAAAGTCCCGAATTAAATAGGCCTACAAAGCTCACGAGGAAGTCCCGGGACTTGAACCTGGGATAACTCACACAGAAACTAAAACTTGCCAGCACCACGAGAGACCTAGACATAGATTGTTTTATAATGGGAGACAGGAAAAACGTCGTCGAATTTGAGAGTAATATGTCTGTAACATTAATACATATAGAAATGAGTGATATTTTGGTGACGTTTTCCTGTCCCACATTGCTAGCCTAAGTCTTTCTTAACCCTCGTCTAGCGGGGTATTTTGGGCATATTCAGGCCCTCATGAATGATCAATCAAGTATCTGCATGAAAAGAAATGTATTCAGGAAAAAAATAGGCGCTACAAGCTTCAAAATGAGACCAGAACGAGCTACGTAGCACTCGTCGTTTTGATGCAGTGGTACCACCAACATGGGAGTTTAGCGTATAGCGGCATATTTTGTCCAGCTACGCTCACTACTAGCTACACTGCCGGCCTCTCGAGAACAGAGGAAGCATGAGTCAGTGGGCGGCGGTAAGCCCTGGGTGTCGGCCGTGTGGCCTGCTGCGCTCCCGGCAATTTGCACTTGATTTTAACCCTTTAAAAGCCTTAATAATGCTCCTAACTTGCTGCTTTTTAGATACAGACTTAAGTCGGGGCCCCGCTCTTTAAGTGTTAATAAACTGAATCAAATGGTTTAATAGTTGCCAGAACATAATATACTGGACGGGTTAATGTCAGCTAGCCAAAAATGTAATTACAGTATATGATATATAATTACCACTAAACCCAATACTCTACACCAATTAGGAAATCTTGTGTAAAATTATGGTAGAGACAAATATACTCTAGACTGACATTAGGAATGCGATGCGATGGTGTTGAGGGATAGCTTTAAGGAATGCGCTAGAATGTATCCTAGATAGTATCGGTACGGTAATACATGCATAATTACACTATACACAAAATATCGCTTAGTATCTTTTGTATTGGAATACAAAATATAAATAAATTGGTTTAAGTTACCGACCAACCAGTGACGGGCCCCATCGATGATTATTAGTGTGTTATCACTTTCATGAACGATACTTTGTTGGTGTATATGTACTTACCGTCGCAAATTAGTTATAAGTGAAATACGAGAAACTGTAAAAAATACCTCCCTGTCGATGGTAGGTTAGGTTAGGTTAGGTTAGGTTAGGTTAGGCTAATGTTAACCCCATAATACTAGGTTAGGTTAGGCTAATGTTAACCCCATAATACTAGGTTAGGTTAGGTTAATGACAAAACTTGGCTCGGATTTCAAGGATTTAGCGGGGGGGGGGGGGGGGGGGGGGCAGCCCCCACCCATTATACTAGGTTAGGTTAGGCTAATTTTATCCAAATTGTTACTGGCGGTCAAATTGGATTTCAGGTCACGTACCGTACGTGTTTTTTGTATTATAATCCTTTTTCTCATCAGTTTCCTCATTGATTAGTGTGTTTTAAGGTGTTTTTCCTTCTGGAAATTCATATTTACCCATTATTTTGTAATATTAAAACATGCCCCCTAAAACCATATTTTGTCATTACCCTAACCTAACCTGGGGGCTGCCGCCCCCAGACCTCCGCAGGATTAGTATTGATATAGAATATGACAAAATCTAAAACTACTGATCCAAGATGGCCGCCATCATCCTTATTTAACACCTAACGAGCGGCCTAGGCGCTAATTTATATATACCGCCCAGCGGGGTGTTTTTTACCCTAAATAGGGTTGTTTACGTGATCATTTTCATGCCTAAATAAGAACCAGAGCATAAAACAAGTATCTATCCCTGAAAGGGCATAAACCGAGCTTTCCAATGACACCCCAACAATCCTTGTACGACCGCTAGTTTTCTTGCAACGATCGCGCAACACGAGTGCAAAAACCATGTAATTAGGTACTTATTGGGTCAATATACAGGAGGCGCTACAATATTGGTAAAAAATTAAGCTCAATAGCATGTGATTAAGCGATTTTTCTCCAAATTGTTGATGTAGGTGTCATTCCCGGCAAACTAACATAATACATATTATATGGATATTTACGTTTTAAGGGTTTGATTACACTTCTTCTTTTTCGTCTTCATCTGGGACTTCTTTTGCGTGACTGTCAGTCAACAACTGAGACATCTGGTGACGAATGCAATGAACTATACTGGTGGCGTCATGGCCAAAGTATTTGGCCCTACCTAATTCATGCCAATAGTACTCGAGTTCACTGACACGTGATGTCTATCGACCATGATTTGGAAAACAGGTGGCCCAGGATATAAGCTGTCAGTTTGACTCTGGCCAGCTTGTGTAGAGGGTGTGAGCCGATCAAAGCTTTTTCCACCGTCTTTAAAAACACTGAGGCTGCTTAAGACCTTTTCGCCTTCCAATAAGTGCAAACTGTCCAAAGTGCAATAACCAGTGTTCCAAATACAGCTGACGAGGACAGCTGGTTTTGAAATGCACATACACTTGTTTTACATGGAAAAATTCAAAAAAAAAATCCACCACCTGTTGACCAAGATGAGTGGTGATCGAGCCTCCAGCGGCCAGCCAGGCAGCCCAGTACCTCCTCTGTTCATTAAGGTTAGTTGGTTGGTTGGGACAACATAAAGGAGCCGGACCACAGCTAGCTCGGGAATCTTAATGGGTCATCGCAAAGTAATATAAAGTAAAAGATTTTTCGCATAGGATTAAACTGGCATGCAAGGGCTAGTTGGTTATACTGATGTTTTGGACCGACAGTTAGCCCATCGATCTTTTTAGGCCTAATAGGTCCGGTAGAGCATAGGCTATACATCATTGCTATATATGTCATTAAGAGCCTATAAGGGAGAACAAAAATAAAATAAAATACATAGGCCTACTGTAAAACAATAAGTTTTTCAGCCAGTACCCAACCAGCGGGGGTGTGGGGGCGGCAGCGCCCACCAATAATACTAGGTTAGGTTAGGTAAGGTTGTTAGGTTAGGCTAATGTTAACCCCATTCTTACTAGGTTAGGTTAGGTTAGGTAAGGTTGTTAGGTTAGGCTAATGTTAACCCCATTTTTACTAGGTTAGGTTAGGTAAGGTTGTTAGGTTAGGCTAATGTTAACCCCATTCTTACTTCGTTAGGTTAGGCTAATGTTAACCTTATGAAAACTCAAACAAAGATTTTATTAGGGTTACTGTGTAATTTTAACATGAACATTAGTAAAATCCGAGCCAAGTTTCGTCAAAACTTGGCTTGTGTTTTCTAAATGTCGGTTATATGGTTGGAAATTTACAAAACCCGTTAATAAGGTTACTGTGTTATTTCATTTTAAATTAGTTAAATCCGAGCCAAGTTTCGTCAAAACTTGGGTCGGGGTTTCTAAATGTCGGGGTATATGGGTATGGACATTTACAAAACCCGAGCCAATAATTTACCAAGGTTACTGTGTTTTTTTTTCATTTTTACATTTGTTAAATCCGAGCCAAGTTTCGTCAAAACTTGGCTCGGGTTTTCAAAAAGTCGGGTTTTATGGGTCTGGAAATTGACAAAACCCGAGCCAATATTTTACCAAGGTTACTGTGTTTTTTTCATTTTTACATCTGTTAAATCCGAGCCAAGTTTCGTCAAAACTTGGCTCCGGTTTAAAAAAAATCGGGTTTGATGGGTCTGGAAATTGAACAAATCCGAGCCAAATTTAGGTTACAAATGTGTATTATCGTGTTCTATAGTGTTCTATACGCTTTTTACCCCTCAATTTCCCTGATCTTCATAGCCCTCCCCACTATCGGGGGGCGTGTATTTAGATTGATGGATAATGGGTAAATGCTTAATTCCCATCAATTTCATCACTAGATTCGACTAAAACACCAAAAACAAAATCAAAATACCAAAAAAAAAAAAAATGAAAGACACGTTGTTGCGTCTCCTGTATATTAACCACTTTCCCTACATAATTCCCTGTGTAGCGAGTGTGAGGGGGAAGGAAGGGTGGTTTTCACTTCAGTTGGCCCACCGCGGTGGTGTGCGACGGTCATTGCCTTACTACGCTCCTCACACCGCTCAGCTCTCTCTCTCTGCAACATTACGTGCTGAAAATGTCATACGACATAAGTTGTGAACCGCCACTTAGTCCAAATTTCTTTCACACGACATAAGTTGCGCGCCGCCAATAAAGGGTTAACCCACAAAATCTAAGGAAAAATAATTTAATATGCAGCGGTAAAGACATATAGTGTGGTGACTAATACTCTAATACAAAGCTATAGTATACATTTAGAACATTATATCCCATACGTGACCTAAAATCCAGTTTGTCCTTACTGGCTTTATCCACGTTGAAAAACAAAAAAACCCGAGCCAACGGAAAAATGTTATTTTAATACCACAAATTTTCCGAGTGGGTCAATATACAGGAGGCGCTACAATATAGGTAGCAAAATATTAATGGTAGTTTTGGGTTCCTAAAATGCCCCAGAACAAGAAGCCCACCACAGAAGCCACGAGCGAACACCACACAGAAACACCCGGAAGAAAGGTCCACAGAACGAAAGGACCAGCTGACCGAGCCCGCCATTCCAGACAGGCCCAAGCCCGCAGGGCTAAACAGCTCCAGGACACACCCATTTACCTTTTCTAAACTGACCATTTTCCACACCTCACGTACACTAACCCCCTCGTGTCCTACACTCCTAACTACAAAGATGATGAACAGGAATATACATTCATATTAAAAACACCCATGCCCTGTCCCGACGTTGAGCCAATGCCAACACATCAGACAGCCATAATTATATCTATGTATGTTCTTGCATCCGAGAAGTAGATGTTATATATCTTAGAAGTTCAAACACCCACGCTTGTCCCTAGACCTCTTATATCATTTTCCATGACGAGTATAGATATGTGTAACCCGTGCTCAGTCGCCCCTTGCATTGTTCCTCTAGTAACTAAGTCTATAATATTAACTGCCACCAGCATTGATGCGACATAGCGGCAGTGTCCTTGTGTCGTATTGTGCCAAGTACAGATCAACCAGGTTTCATCACCTTATTAGGACGACGACTATAATGTCATCGTTCATCGATGTATGCAATCCTTAGGTTAAGTATTTTATCCGCCATTGTGTTCACCTTTTTCCATTTACTTTCCACAATTGTCATACGTCTTCCCCTTGCCTCCTTCGTATCCACAGTCCACACTACGCCAATTTACTTCGTGTCTTACACCTCTTACCCCAACCAGAGATTATATAAGATAACCTGGTTATCAGTATCTGTCATAAGTACCCCGAAACAATAACTAAGTACCCCTACGAACTGCCGCTGTTGTTGATATTTATATTTAATAGAAAACGCAGTTCCCAGGGCCAACTAATAGTATCCATAAACCTCGGACTGATCACATAACTCTATCTTTTCCAGACTCCTATACCACCCCATAGTTGCATTCCCCGGTAGCATTTGGCTAACGTATTCTACTGCCTTTTCAAACTTCCATATCAATTGTAGCCTAATGCCACCCCCACGCCCAGGGACCTTAGGGGCAAAATTTCCCTGTAGCCCTTGAACTCTCCCCCCCCCCCCTCTCATTAAGACACCCGCGCTTCTCGACTCTTGTCCGACCTAGCCTCTCTCTCATACCTCTTGAAGATCCTTGAATTGTCCGTTACTAACGCTCTCCAACCTTTTATACATATACTCCTATCCAGCCTACCTTCACTTAGTAGGCCAGAACAACATTAGAACTTTACTAGCCCCTTGCATGCCATCTATTCTCTTACAACACATTCACAACCCTGCACCCAATGGTCGTCGGTGCGAGGCTAGCCGCCCCGCCAGTAACTAACTTCTATTGCCATACTTCCAGATAAATGTGGCAGAGTTAGCAACCCAGTCTCCACCACATCCAGCAAACCCTACAATTAACAACCAGCCGAGTAAAACCAGCTAGCTAAGGCACCTTCGGTTTTGGTATTAAAGACACCCACATCTGTCTCATACACAGAGGGTTATTACAAACACTGGTGATATGGCAAGCCCCTAGCCACAGCCGCCGGACGACTATCACAGAGAGAGGGCGCCCAGCTCCCCCTTTTTGCCCACCCGAGGAGGGAGACCCCCACCCCCGCGGAGGTATACCTGGCCCCTGTTTTGACTTTCGAGTCATTGCCAGGTAGCACAGGAATTCTTCCTATCAATGAACTAACCATGAATGACTAACACCTTTACTAACCTCTATTAACTCACACTAAACCATTTACCTTTCTTGCATGCTCTGATCACTAAATTAGCACCTCAGCTATACCATAGAACGAAGATTGAACAATCTAGAGAGACGCTCCTATCACAGCTGTCCCCATCCTCCTCGCAAAGTAGATCCAGTCTCTCTCCCCTAAATACGTCCAGTATAGCCAAAATAGTACCTCTTACTAAGGCTCAGTTATATGAAAATATAAAGGCTTCCTATCGCCCTGTGCCACAACAGTAAATACCATCTTACCTAGTCCCCATATCTATGGAGAGCTCAATTAAGTCCATAAGACTCGAGATCCCTACTGTCTACAGGGTCCAGAACCGAGCCTATAAATCTAACTCCCGCCCCCAGTCAAATCAGTTGAAAGCTAGACACCAACCAGTGGTCACTACCCTGCAGTTTACCTCTAGCTCTGCCCTTGTGTTGTTCCGGAGTTGAGAGATTCCAGATCCGGCAGACTCCGTGGCAGAGAAGACTGATAGAAGCATCTGTCCATGTACAAGTCCTAACGTGCACCTTATAACCTTCACACAAATTCGTGGGTATATAAGTGTGTAGCCAGCAACGATCATCAAGAGATCCGACTTGAGAACTTCCTACATTTTGGACCATCTGGACGGCCGAGGAACCAGTCGTTAGCCCCCAACATCACCGGAAGCAAGATAACCAGGACCAGATCTACCCATACTATTCAAGATTCATGTTGCTAGTACTAAGTGTTATAGTACTAGCTTGATGCTCACTCATTAACTTTCTATAAAGTGGCTAAGACCTTGCCCAGTGTAATTCATATTTAACCATTCCATTTGGGACGTACTAAGCGATCAGTGCTCTTTAATTAACAGGCGACCTTGACTCTCGTAATTACCTTATCCAGATATTAAAACTCTAGTGATATCTAACGTTCGCCCACTGATTTGTGTTCTACGTATTTCTGCCTTAAGAATATCAAACTTAGTTCAGTACCCCCATGAGGTTACTAGAGATTTCCGTGTTCTACAATATACGCGTGTCTAATCCTAACTGTGAGCTGCTACTTGGGCACGCGACCAGCCAGCAAGAGGTAAAATCAGTGACATTGAATTATACGAATATATTGGGGTCTTCCAGTGAAATAAAAACTTGCTAATTAAACCCGTGATCAGAAGAATATACCTGAACGTTGGAAGTGGGAGACTAGGCTCCATCCAGATCCGCTAATGCTAGCAGTTCCCTTCTATCATTTGTTTTGTACGAAATTAACTATCTTTCTATGCTCTTTATTTCTTTATTTCAATAAACGTGAACTTGTGTCGTGTTACCGTGTGTTTATTTTGTGTTCTCTATTCCTCATACCTTGTATTGTGCATGCAGCCTTCTATACCCAGTCATTCAGAACTCACATTACCCAAGTTAAACCTGTAGAAAAACAGGGCATAACAGTTCCTATCATCATATGCTTCATTTCTATATACTTTTTATCCCCGGGGGGGGGAAAAAAAATCTTGGGTTTTTTATTTTTGTCTTTGATTTTTTTTGTTCTATTAACCTAACCAAAAAACCTAACCTAACCTAACCTAAATGTATTTGGGGGCTATTAGGTTAGGTTAGGTTAGGTTTTTTGGTTAGGTTAATGACCAAAAAAAAAATCCCAAGAAAATAAATGAAAAATCCCAAGATTTTTTTTTTTTCCCGGGGATAAAAAGTATATAGAAATGAAGCATATGATGATAGGAACCCAAAACTACCATTAGAATTTTGCTACCTATATTGTAGCGCCTCCTGTATATTGACCTCCGAGTGTTTTTTATAAACAAAATTGTTCATTTGCATCAATATATAGTGTTTGTAATTAATTAGAAATCTCGGGAAAACTTATTTTCCCCATTAGGCCTTCTTCTTCTTCTATCGATCGATGTTGAGACACACGGCCCCCCCCCCCCAATAGTGATTTCAAAAGACATTAGCCTAACCTAACAACCTTACCTAACCTAACCTAGTATTATGGGTGGGGGCTGCTGCCCCCACACCCCCGCTGGTTGAGTACTAATCTCTTAGTAAATAAAAACAAAAAATTGGCTGTTGATTATACGAAGGTGAAAATAAGTCGATGAAGTCTACGGTGTTTACTCTGCAATCTTCAGCTTTGATTGTACTGTACATTGATAACGGGAATGTACGGTATTGACAACCTTGTTACGAAAATTAAATGTTAGTACCATACTTTTATATTAGGTTTTTCTGAGGGTTTAACACATTTTCATGATCTTTAGAGCTATCGATAACTGGAAGTACCGTATTGACAACCTTGTTACGAAAAAGACATTTTAGTACCATACTTTTTTATTAGGTTTTGCCGAGGGTTAAAACAAATTTTCTTATGATCATTAGAGCATATAGATTCAATATTTATCTTCAAATATATCAACAAAATTCGTGGTATTAAAATAACATTGAACCAAACTGGGCTAGGGTTTTTCCATTTTCAGGTTTTGTTACTTTCAAATATTGTATTTTCACCAATATTACCCCTTTATTTACGCCTTTTACCCCGCAATTTCCCTGATCTTCATAGCCCTCCCCACTATCGGGGGCCGTGTCTTAAGATTGATGGATAATGGGAAAATAGTAAAATGCGACAGTCCTTGGTATTAAACAACACTGTATATCAAAGAAAAAATAAAACCCAACAAAAAATAACCTGAAAAACTCGTCACTGGTTGGTGATAAAGGCCCCTATTCAGAATAAAAGGTATGGAAGAACTGAATGCATAATCGTATTTTGGATGGTGAACTAAAAGCCTGCTTACCGGTACCGGTCCATATTTTAAAAGTCAGCAGTATTGGTAGGGAACACTGCTGTAAGACAAGTGACAAAAGCTGGAGTTTATAGGCCTATCCTATTGTAGTTGTTGTTCCCTAAGCTGCTGCGAACCGTCTCATGGCAGTTAAACGAATCTGCTGCGAACCGTCTCATTCATTTGCTGCGAACAGGTATAACCGATTCTGACCGAACCTGAGGCGAAACGTCACTTGCTGCGAAACGTCTCGACCCCGATGGTATCTGTCAAATGCGCGGGGGCCCCTTCAGTAAAATTCTACCCTTAATTTGAAGTGTAACCTGTGTAAGCCATAATTTGAAGTGTAACCTGTGTAAGCCATAATTTGAAGTGTAACCTGTGTAAGCCATAATTTGAAGTGTAACCTGTGTAAGCCATAATTTGAAGTGTAACCTGTGTAAGCCATAATTTGAAGTGTAACCTGTGTAAGCCATAATTTGAAGTGTAACCTGTGTAAGCCATAATTTGAAGTGTAACCTGTGTAAGCCATAATTTATTCCTTAAGTATACAATAATAAAGACTACAAATAGGCCTAATGGACTTTGATTTCGTTTGACACCCTGATCATTGCAGTAGGCTAGGCTATATCTAAATTAACAGTCTAAACCTGACCGATCTTTCCAAAGATGAATACAATCATCAGAATAAAGTCGGAATGGAACAAATTTGCGTCATCTGATTGTAATGGTTAATGAGTGCACAATTAACTAACCTTGTACCGGCGATTGGAAGACCACAGGTAGTCAAATAGGTGTAATTAACCCAACGCTACATTCTCCTGGTTAGGCTACTCCACTTTTCATCTCCAGACTCCACCGATAGTTTGTTTGGAACTAAGCTAGGCTATTTCAAGGAGCCTAAATTCACTTAGCACAGAAGCAACAATCTACAAGATATCGCACTTATTCAAACCGTCCGATGGTTGTCTATTTATATCCTCCAATCACTCACAAAAGAGGAGTAAAATCATCCATACGAGGAGAACGTACGTGCACCCATACGCGATGCCCGAGACACACTGACAGATCAGCTGTTTGTGTCAACACGTGCACTGCGAGTCTGCGATACCGGCGTGAAAAATGTCGTACCAATCGGTCAAGTTTAAGAAATATAAACTTTAGAATCTTTTGTATAATACTACCGATTGTTTGCTATAATTATACACCATACATGTATGTTCACAGAAATCTATGACAACTCCGTAATATGCAGTAACACCCAGGATTAGATGGCTTCATACGTCAGCCAACCAACACAACCCAAGAGTGAAGATGCAAGTCGCGCTTAGATTTTTGCCGATTTTAGTGTTTTTTTCTGGACTCCCTTCTCCTTCATGTTTAGCCCCATTAGTTTTCAGATTTTAAGACGTTAGGCCCATTCATTTGGCGATTTTATGACCTTTCGTCCCATTTTTTAGTTTGTCAATATTAAGACCTTTCGTGACATTTAGATCAATTAAGTGTCGATTTTATCCTGGCGGCAAAATATATATATATATATATATATAATTTAAGTTGCACACCGGTACTATAGTTTTCCCTTGAAACGTTTTCTCCCTTCCTACCCTTTACATGCGATGACATAGAGCCCCCCCCCCCCACCCACCCACCCCGATATTCGAGAAGACCTTCGACCAGATCACGATATAATTGGCTTCATAGTTCAGAAGAGGAAAACTGTTTGGGAGCTGGACGCCGTTAATTAAGGGAACATGGGTCGGTTTTTCTGGTCCCCCTTCTTCCTCATGTTTAGCCCCGTTAGTTTTTCAGATGTTATAACGTTCGGCCCATTAGTTTGGCGATTTTAAGACCTTTCACCCCATTTTTTTGTCAATATTTAGACTCTGTGTCATTTAAGTTTCGATTTTTACCTGGCGAGCGATAGCGAGCCTGTAATTTAAGAGGAATCGGCCTTCGGCCGGAAATGTTTTCTCTCGAAAAATGTACAAATTAATCTTGAAGGAAGGTCTGGGGGGGGGGGGGCGGTGGTTAAAGCTTGATGGAGGTCTAGGGAGGAAACTAAAACAATATTAATAAGATACATAAATGAACAAATAAATACGCCCATCTCCCTTAAGCAACACTTTTCGATAAACCCTTCTAAACTGGCTAAATGGGCTGTCATTTTCCACACTTACTCCCTGGTAAAACTTTCCAAACAGTAGAAGTATTAGCTTTATTATTCTGACCGTTTCTGAGTAATAGAAGTTAGTGGTTAAGATTATTTGTCTAACTATAATGAACTACAACAACAACAACAACAACAACAACAACAATAACAACTATAGTATTTAATATATCTCTTCTGGCTACCAGCGGCTGATTTTGCTCTCTCCATGGTAAAACCTCTTCGATCAAGTGGACTCCTCCGGATCATTACAGCTTTATCCCCTCAAAAATATAATAAACAAACATAAAATACATAACATATAAATAAATACAATACCTAACAAAACAAACACACCTCGCAAACATTGTATCTTTTCGAGAGCAGTTATATTTGTGTTTGGGTATAGTCCCCATTTTGCTATTCTTTTGTTATTTTCAGTTCTTCTTTTCCAGGTTTCGTTGTATATACTGTATTTTGTTTTTCGAATATTGAATAAAAAGGCACCCGCTCACACGATTATGTAACTCCTTCCCCAGATACACACACACACACACACACACACAATGCTTTCTGCCCAGACAACACACACAACTCTATCCACCCAGTCACACATACACAATCCCCCCCCCCATACACACATACTGTACACAATCCTCAGACACCTTTGTATCTTCAGACTTCATTGTGTTTAACAATCAAATGTACAGGATATACAAAAAATTATATATATAAAATAAATCATACACACAGACACATTTCCCCTGGAGAAATATATACAAAGTTTCCCTCTTCCTATGACTTAAATTGCTTCAAACTCCGTGTGTCCAGGCATTTTAGCTCGAACGTCCCTTGATTTCGGCCCTGTCACTCTTTGAAATCTGGGGAGGCACTCGCTGCAGGCAGTTATGCCTTTTGTCTCCCTCATTCACATAGAAAAAAAACACACACACACACACACATTCCCTTTACAAACAGAGACAATGCATCCTTCCCCCAAAACACCCGCATATACACGCGCATGTAATCCTCCTACACATACCAACGATAAATCCTTCCCCCAAAACACCCGCATATACACGCGCATGTAATCCTCCTACACATACCAACGATAAATCCTTCCCCCAAAACACCCGCATATACACGCGCATGTAATCCTCCTACACATACCAACGATAAATCCTCCCTTACACTTATGCTGGGGTCACACATTCACGTATATCGCTCCCGTATGCTCCCGTCAGGCGTGATCGCCAATTTTGTGTTCTGACGGGCGTAATCCGGCCGTGTACGCCCGTATAGACTACTACGACTATTGCACTTCCCGACATACGTACCGTGACAGGGCCAGTGTTACGTCAGACGTAATGTAGTCGTATGGAACTACGTACGTGCTTGCGACTTGCGTAAGCATGTCCCCGTTAGTCCGCCTGGGCTGCCCGATTTGCGGGAACACAGGCCACGCCCATGGCCACGCCCCCACAAGACCTGCGTAGCTGAGGCCGTACGTCTTGGGAGTTTGTAGGACTTACGTGGACCGTTTCCGGACAATCGTAGGCACACCCCGTCTGTCCAAACACAGACAAATACAGTCTTTGTCAACCACGTAGGTCAGAGTTTGGAATCTGGGAACTACAAAAGGGCAGGAATGGCCACACCATTCCCATTCCCAGTCCTTCATCGGCACCATGAACAACATCGCGGAATTCATCCTGGAGGAGTTCAATTTTGTGAACTCCCTTTATAGAGGAAAGACCATTCATCCTTGTAACCTTTAACCCGCTGAGTGCCAGCCAATTTTGACGGTGTGCTTCTGCCAGTGCCAGAGTTTTTTTTGTTTTTGGCTAAATCTATCAAGTTGGGAGAGAAAGGAAGGATAATGGTAAAAAAACACACCCCTCGCCAGAAATCAGGTCCCCATGGTCCCGAAAGTAGCTGAAAAGACACTATAGACTACAGAGACTTTTATGGTATCGGAATGTATGGGTGGGAGGGTGGTGGGAGGGTGGTTTTGGGGTTGGTTGGGGGAAGGTAGAAGGGTAATTGACTTGTGTTACACATATGAAGCCGATTGGTGAGGTAGTTTCGCCACCACGGATTTTTTCTTTTTTTCCTTATCTTCGTACGGATACGCTGGAAGTGGGTGGTGGGAGGCGGTTGGGGGTATGGTGGGGGGAAGGTAGAAGGGTAAGGGACTTGTCACACAAAATTAATATGGAACCGATTGGTGCAGTCGTTTCGCCGCCACAGATTTTCCTTTTTTTTCCTTCTGACGGGACCGACAGTCAGCGAGTGGGTGGGAGGAGGGATTTGGGATTTTTGTGGTGGGTAGCCTAAAGGGTAAGGTACATGTGGTAAAAATATGAAAGCCATAGGTGCAGTCGTTTTGCTGCTACGATTTGTTTTCGGCAGGGTGCAGAGGGTGGCAGGGTTGGCTTGTTGGTTGCTGCTCCGGTGTGGTGAGAGGTGTGACTGGAGTGTCCCCCCGCTGGTCCCGTTGTCCCCACCGTACAACGGTGCCGCGTCTTCCCGCCAACCCGCAGTGCGGCGGTTCTGCCAGATGCGGCCGGACTAACGTAAACTTTCCCGTTTGATGGGAATATTTTACGGTTGACGGGAGAAGCTTACGTTTGACCGGGCTAGCTGCTACGTCTTACGGGGCTGCTCCCGTAAGACGTAGCAGCTAGCCCGGTCAGACGTATGATTTCCCGACTTTTGACATACGTGAGCGCGAGCCACGTATCTGATTCGAAATCCAAAACATACAGGCGCCTTGGCCGCACCCACCACCTCCCAGACCAGCGTGGCTACTCCCGCCATGCGTACCAACCCCCAAGACTAGACACAATTTCATTTACGTTTTGCGTACTAAGCCCTTATGTTTTACGTATTCGGTTGCCAACTACCAATAAACCTTCGTACGGGAGCATACGGGAGCATATACGTGAATGTGTAACCCCAGCATTACGTACGCACGCACACACCCAACACTGGAACTGATATATTTTTCAGTCACCATTTACCACCCATAAATATATACTCGTTGCTCGTCTATTGTATGTGGTTCTCTTTTATTTGTTCCGTTCGGTATTGACGCTAGACTTGGCATTACTGTTTTGTATATACAGTATATTATATATATATAATATCGGAAATGGGAACGTTCCTGGGGAATATCAACTTCAGGAGGAAAAGAATGACGAGGGACGTAACAACCAACATCTTATTACACACATTTTCAAACGTTTCGACATAATTATAGTGTATGCCATCATCAGTGACCTAAAAGTGAACAAAAACGAAAACATTAATTTATTGAGGGATATAAAGTCTGTAGATTTAAATCTGAGTAACGCTAAAACCTAAAACTAAATAAAATAAAAGGTATAGATACTAAACATTTAAATTTGAAAACATATGGGGGATTAGGCAACACTTAAGGGGAAAGCAGAAGTCGAAATATTGAGTTTAGGTTGAATTTTCTTAATGTGAAGGGATTCTAAAATTCTCAAGTTTATAGAAGAGCAACTATCAATGATTTTAAAGTTGTCCTTGTTTAGCGGAATTTTACATACCTTAGTGCAATGGTCCCTCACAGCAGAGTGAGGAGGGTTTGTGAATGGTTGACCCGTCCTGTAAGACTGACCTAAATGCTCATCAACTCGAGTCTTAAGTGAGCGAACAGTGCTGCCCACATATCCCGCTTGGCAACTGGGACAATTAAAACTATAAACAATTGACGAGCGTAGGTTGTCTGGCAGGCGGTCTTTAAAATGAAAAAATGAACCAATTGTGAACTTATTAACAGGTATGAATTTAAAGATCTTGTCTGGGTAAAATTTAAGTAAGGTAATCTCAAGAGACGTTATGATTTTCTTGGTCCAGTCACCTAGATAAGGAATGCAAAAATAAAAATAAATAACATCCTTACTTGCTGTGACATTTTGGGTTGGAATTTCTTGTTTAGGAATCTGCCTAGTTGTTTATCAAAGAATGATCCAGTATATCCATTATTACAAAATACTTCCTCAAAAAGTTAACTTCATTATGGAACATAAAATAATTAAATGAGAGGCTAAACGCTCGATGGAGGAGAGTCTTGATGCTATTTAGTTTAAAATTAAAATGACAGAACTGAAAAACTAGTGCCTAAACCCGAGAAGGTTTGTTTCCTAAAAATCGAGAGAGCTATATATATATATATATATATATTATATATATATATATATATTATATATATATATATATAGATATATATATATATAATATATATATATATATATACAGTGTATATCTATATATATATATAGATATATATCTATATAATATATATATATATATATATATATCGGTATATATATATATATATACGCCCACGTATATTTCTGATCCTCCCCCCCCCCCCCCCCCCCGTCCCACCCCCCCCCCCCCCCTCCCCCCCCCCCAATAAGTCAACTTAGTAACCTATATCTGCGTCCCCCGTGTATTTATTT
>CM064513.1:87083352-87136706 GCA_032716605.1 Paralithodes platypus | reverse complement strand
CTGTCCAAAGTGCAATAACCAGTGTTCCAAATACAGCGGACGAGGACAGCTTGTTTTGAAATGCACATACACTCTGTTTTACATGGAAAAATTCGAAACAAAAAATCCACCACCTGTTGACCACATGAGTGGTGATCGAGCCTCCCGCGGCCAGCCAGGCTGCCCAGTACCTCCTCTGTACATTAAGGTAATGTTGGTTGGTTGGGACAACATAACGGAGCCGGACCACAGCTAGCTCGCGGTAATCTTAATGGGATCATCTGCAAAGTAACATAAAGGTAAAAAGATTTGGTTTCGCATAGGATTACACTGGCATGCAAGGGCTAGTTGGTTATACTGATGTTTTGGACCCGACAGTATACCCATTCGATCTTTTTAGGCCTAATAGGTCCGGTAGAGCAATAGGCTATACATCATTGCTATATATGTGCATTAAGACCTTATAAGGGAGAACAAAAATAAATAAAATACATAAGCCTACTATGTAAAACAATAAGGTTTTTCAGCTCAGTAACCCCACCAGCGGGGTGTGGGGGCGGCAAGCGCCCACCAATAATACTAGGTTAGTTAGGTAGGTTGTTAGGTTAGGCTAACTGTTAACCCCATTCTTCCTAGGTTATGTTTTAGGTAAGGTTGGTTAGGTTAGGCTTAATGTTAACCCCCTTCTTTCACTAGGTTAGAGTTAGGTAAGGTTGTCTAGTTTAGGCTAATTGTTAACCGCCATTCTTACTTTACTTCGTTAGGTTAGGCTAATGTTAACCTGTATGAAAACTCCAACAAAGAATTTTATTAGGGTTACTGTGTAATTTTACTTACTATTCCTGAACCCTTAGTCACATCCCGAGCCAAGGCACTTTTCGTCGAAAGACTACTTGGCTTGTGTGTTTTCTACAATGTTCGGGTTATATGGGTTATGGGCAAATTTACAAAACCCGAGCCAACACTGTTCATAAGGTAACTCTACTGTGGTTATTTTCATTTTTAAATTAGTTTAATCCGAGCCAAGTTTCGTCAAAAACTGGCTCGGGTTTTAAAAAGTCGGGTGTGTATGGTCCCTGTAATTTGACAAAAACTCCCGAGCCAATAATTTACCAAGGTTACTGTGTTTTTTTTTTTTCATGTTTTTACATTTGTTAAATCCGATGCCAAGTTTCGTCCAACACTGGCTCGGGTTTTCAAAAGTCGGGTTTTATGGGTCTGGGAAATTGACAAAACCCGAGCCAATAATTTTTTAACCAAGGTTACTAGTGTTTTTTTTTCATTTTTACATCTGTTAAATCCGAGCCAAGTTTCAGTCAAACTGTGGCCTCCCGTTTTAAAAAAATCGGGTTTTGAGATGGGTCTGGAAATTGACACAAATCCGAGCCAATTTAGGGTTACAAATGTGTATTATCGTGTTCTATATAGTGTTTCTATTATACGCTTTTTACAAAACCCACACTCAAGTTCCCTGATCTTCATATAGCCCTCTTGCCCCCAGCTAATCTGGGGGGCGTCGTATTTAGATTGATGGATAAATGGGGTAAATTGCTTAATTCCCATCAATTTCATCACTAGATTCGACAAAACACCAAAAACATAATCAAAATACCAAAAAAAAAAAAAATGAAAGGGACAGGGTGTTGCGTCTTCGACCTGTATGATTTAAACCACTTTCCCCTAAGCATAATTCCGCTGTGTAGCCGAGTGTGAGGGGGGAAGGAAAGGGTGGTTTTCACTTCAGTTGGGGCCCACCGGCGGGGTGGTGTGGGCGCACAGGTCATTGGCGCCTTACTACGAGCTCCTCACACCGCGCTAAGCTCTCTCTCTCTGCAACATTACGTGCTGGGAAAATGGTCGATACGGACATAAGTTGTGAACCCGCCACTTTAGTCCAAATTTCTTTCACACCAAATAAGTTGCGCGCCGCCAATAAAGGTTTAACGACCACAAAATCTAAGGAAAAATAGTTATTTTAATATCCAGCGGTAAAGACCATATAGTGTGGTGACTAATACTCTAATACAAAAGCTAGTAGTAGTACATTTAGAACATCATATCCCATACGTGACCTTAAAATCGCATTTGTCCCTTAGCTGGGCCTTTAATTCCAACGTTGAAAAACAAAAAAACCCCGAGCCAACGGAAAAATCGCTTATTTTAATACCCCGAAATTTTTCCGAGTGGTTCAATATACAGGAGCGCTACAATATAGGTAGCAAAATATTAATGGTAGTTTTTGGGTTTCGCTAACCTTGCCCCAGAACACGCAGCCCACCACAAGAAGCCACGAGCGAACACCACACAGAAACACCCGAAAGAAAGGTCCCCAGAACGAAAGGACCAGCAGCTGACCGAGCCGCGCCATTCCAGACAGGCCCAAGCCCGCAGGGCTAGAACAGCTTCCATGACACACCCATTTACCTTTTCTAAACTGACCATTTTCCACGACCTCACGTACCCTAACCGCCCTCGTAGTCCTATCACTCGTTCCTAACTACCAGATTATGAACAGGAATATACATTCATAATTAAAAACACCCATGCCCTGCCCTTTCCCGACGTTGAGCCAATGCCAACACATCAGACAGGCCGATAATGTATATCTATGTATGTTCTTTGGCAATCCCGAGGAAGCTAGATGTTAGTAATTATCTTAGAAGTTCAAACACCCACGCTTGTCCCTAGACCTCATTATGAAATCATTTCCATGACGAGTAACTAGATATGGTGTAACCCGTGCTTCAGGGTCGCCCCTTGCATTGTTCCTCTAGTACCTAAGTCTATAATATTAACTGCCACCCAGCATTGATGCGACATAGCGTGCAGTGGTCCTTATGTGTCGTATTGTGCCAAGTACAGATCAACCAGGTTTCATCACCTTATTTAGGACGACGACTATAATGTCATCGTTCATCGATGTATGCAATCCTTAGGTTTAAGTATTTTATCCGCCATTTGTGGTTCACCTTTTTTTTTTTTCCATTTTAACTTTCCCCACAATTGTCATCCGTCTCTCCCCTTGCCCTCCTCGTATCCACAGTCCACAAACGTCCCAATTTACTTCGTTGTCTTACACCTCTTTTACCGCCAACCAGAGATTATCTAAAATAACCTGGTTATCAGTATCTGTCATAAGACCCCTACACCCCTGAAAACAAATAACTGAAGTACCCCTAGCGAAAACTTGCCGCTGGTTGTTGCTATTTTATATTTAATAGAAACACGCAGTTCCCAGGGCCAACTAATAGTATCCAATAAACCTCTGACTGATCACATAAGCTCTATCTTTTGTTTCCCGAGACTCCTATACCACCGCCATAGTTGCATTCCCTTCGTTCCTTCCCCGGTAGCATTTTGGGCTAACGTTGATTCGAACTGCCGTTTTCAAACTTCCATATCGCATTGTAAGCCTAATGCCACCGCCCACGCCCAGGGACCATTAGGGGCAAAATTTCCCTGTAGCCCTTGAACTCCCTCCCGCCCCCCCCCCCCCTCTCATTAAGACAACCCCCGCGGCTTCTCGACTCTTTGTTCCGACCCTAGCCTCTCTCGTCATACAAAAAAAAAAACCCACTCCCCCCCCTTGAAGATCCTTGAATTGTCCGTTACTCACGCTCTCCCATCTTTTATACATATACTCCTATCCAGCCTACCTTCACTTAGTAGGCCAGAACAACATTAGAACTTTACTATCCCCTTGCATGCCACTCTATATCTCTTACCACACACTTCACATCAACCCTGCACTCCAATGGTCGTCGGTGCGAGGCTAGCCGCCACCGCCAGTAACATACTTCTATTGCCCTACTTTCCAGATAAATGTGGCAGAGTTAGCAACCCAGTCTCCACCAAACATCCAGCAAACCCTACAATTAAACAACCATGCCGAGTAAAACCAGCTAGCTAAGGCACCTTCGGTTTTGGTATATTAAAGACACCCACATCTGTCTCATACACAGAGGGTGTTATATACAAACACTGGTGATATGGCAAGCCCCTAGCCAACAAGCCGCCGGACGACTATCACAGAGAGAGGGCGCCCAGCTCCCCCTTTTTCGCCCACGACCGAGGATGGAGGAACCCCCACCCCACCCCCGCTGGGAGGTATAAACCTTGTGCTCCCTGTGTTTGACTTGTCGAGTCCATTGCCAGGTAGCACAGGAATTCTTCCTATCAATGAAGCTAACCATTGATGAACTAACACCTTTTACTAACCTCTATTAGCTCACACTAAACCATTATACACTTTCTTGCCATGCTCTGATTCACTAAATTAGCACTCTCAGCTATACCATAGAACGAAGATTTTGAAACAAAAAAAAAACAATCTAGAGAGACGCTCCTATCACAGCTGTCCCTCCATCCTCCATCGCAAAGTAGATCCAGTCTCTCTCCGCCTAAATAACGTCCAGTATAGCCAAAATAGGTACCTCTTACTAATGCTCAGTGTATATGAAAAATATAAAGGCTTCCTATTCGCCGCGGGGGGGGGGGGGGGGCGTGGGGGGGTGCCACAACAGTAAAATATACCATCTATACCATAGTCCCCATAAAATTCTATGGAGAGCTCAATTAAGTCCATAAGACTCGAGATCCACTACGGTTTCTACAGGCCCATACAAAAGAAACACCGAGCCTATAAATCTAACTCCCGCCCCCAGTCAAATCAGTTGAAAGCTAGACACCAACCAGTGGTCACTACCCCTGCAGTTGTACCTCTAGCTCTGCCCTTTGTGTGTTGTGTTCCCGGAGTTGAGAGATTTCCAGATCCGGCAGACTCCGTGGCAGAGAAGACTGATAGAAGCATCTGTCCATGTACAAGTCCTAACGTGCACCTTATAACCTTCACACAAATTCGTGGGTATATAAGTGTGTAGCCAGCAACGATCATCAAGAGATCCGACTTGAGAACTTCCTACATTTTGGACCATCTGGACGGCCGAGGAACCAGTCGTTAGCCCCCAACATCACCGGAAGCAAGATAACCAGGACCAGATCTACCCATACTATTCAAGATTCATGTTGCTAGTACTAAGTGTTATAGTACTAGCTTGATGCTCACTCATTAACTTTCTATAAAGTGGCTAAGACCTTGCACAGTGTAATTCATATTTAACCATTCCATTTGGGACGTACTAAGCGATCAGTGCTCTTTAATTAACAGGCGACCTTGACTCTCGTAATTACCTTATCCAGATATTAAAACTCTAGTGATATCTAACGTTCGCCCACTGATTTGTGTTCTACGTATTTCTGCCTTATAATATCAAACTTAGTTCAGTACTCCCCATGAGGTTACTAGAGATTTCCGTGTTCTACAATATACGCGTGTCTAATCCTAACTGTGAGCTGCTACTTGGGCACGCGACCAGCCAGCAAGAGGTAAAATCAGTGACATTGAATTATACGAATATATTGGGGTCTTCCAGTGAAATAAAAACTTGTCCATAAAACCCGCGATCAGAAGCATATACAGGAACGTTGGAAGTGGGAGACTAGGCTCCATCCAGATCCGCTAATGCTAGCAGTTCCCTTCTATCATTTGTTTTGTACGAAATTAACTATCTTTCTATGCTCTTTATTTCTTTATTTCAATAAACGTGAACTTGTGTCGTGTTACCGTGTGTTTATTTTGTGTTCTCTATTCCTCATACCTTGTATTGTGCATGCAGCCTTCTATACCCAGTCATTCAGAACTCACATTACCCAAGTTAAACCTGTAGAAAAACAGGGCATAACAGTTCCTATCATCATATGCTTCATTTCTATATACTTTTTATCCCCGGGGGGGGGAAAAAAAAATCTTGGGTTTTTTATTTTTGTCTTTGATTTTTTTTTTCTATTAACCTAACCAAAAAACCTAACCTAACCTAACCTAAATGTATTTGGGGGCTATTAGGTTAGGTTAGGTTAGGTTTTTTGGTTAGGTTAATGACCAAAAAAAAAAATCCCAAGAAAATAAATGAAAAATCCCAAGATTTTTTTTTTTCCCGGGGATAAAAAGTATATAGAAATGAAGCATATGATGATAGGAACCCAAAACTACCATTAGAATTTTGCTACCTATATTGTAGCGCCTCCTGTATATTGACCTCCGAGTGTTTTTTATAAACAAAATTGTTCATTTGCATCAATATATAGTGTTTGTAATTAATTAGAAATCTCGGGAAAACTTATTTTCCCCATTAGGCCTTCTTCTTCTTCTATCGATCCGGATTTTGAGACACACGGCGCCCGCCCCCCCAAATAGTGATTTCAAAAGACATTAGCCTAACCTAACAACCTTACCTAACCTAACCTAGTATTATGGGTGGGGGCTGCTGCCCCCACACCCCCGCTGGTTGAGTACTAATCTCTTAGTAAATAAAAACAAAAAATTGGCTGTTGATTATACGAAGGTGAAAATAAGTCGATGAAGTCTACGGTGTTTACTCTGCAATCTTCAGCTTTGATTGTACTGTACATTGATAACGGTATTGACAACCTTGTTACGAAAATTAAATGTTAGTACCATACTTTTATATTAGGTTTTTCTGAGGGTTTAACACATTTTCATATGATCTTTAGAGCTATCGATAACTGGAAGTACCGTATTGACAACCTTGTTACGAAAAAGACATTTTAGTACCATACTTTTTTATTAGGTTTTGCCGAGGGTTAAAACAAATTTTCTTATGATCATTAGAGCATATAGATTCAATATTTATCTTCAAATATATCAACAAAATTCGTGGTATTAAAATAACATTGAACCAAACTGGGCTAGGGTTTTTCCATTTTCAGGTTTTGTTACTTTCAAATATTGTATTTTCACCAATATTACCCCTTTATTTACGAGCCTTTTACCCCGCAATTTCCCTGATCTTCATAGCCCTCCCCACTATCGGGGGCCGTGTCTTAAGATTGATGGATAATGGGAAAATAGTAAAATGCGACAGTCCTTGGTATTAAACAACACTGTATATCAAGAAAAAATAAAACCCAACAAAAAAGAACCTGAAAAACTCGTCACTGGTTGGTGATAAAGGCCCCTATTCAGAATAAAAGGTATGGAAGAACTGAATGCTAATCGTATTTTTGGATGGTGAACTAAAAGCCTGCTTACCGGTACCGGTCCATATTTTAAAAGTCAGCATTATTGGTAGGGAACACTGCTGTAAGACAAGTGACAAAAGCTGGAGTTTATAGGCCTATCCTATTGTAGTTGTTGTTCCCTAAGCTGCTGCGAACCTTCTCATGGCAGTGAAACGAATCTGCTGCGAACCGTCTCATTTCATTTGCTGCGAACGAGGTATAACCGATTCTGCCGAACCTGAGGCGAAACGTCACTTGCTGCGAAACGTCTCGACCCCGATGGTATCTGTCAAATGCGCGGGGGCCCCTTCAGTAAAATTCTACCCTTAATTTTGAAGTGTAACCTGTGTAAGCCATAATTTGAACTGTAACCTGTGTAAGCCATAATTTGAAGTGTAACCTGTGTTAGCCCATAATTGAAGTGTAACCTGTGTAAGCCATAATTTGAAGTGTAACCTGTTGTAAGCCATAATTTGAAGTGTAACCTGTGTAAGCCAGAATTTGAAGTGTAACCTGTGTAAGCCATAATTTGAAGTGTAACCTGTGTAAGCCATAATTTGAAGTGTAACCTGTGTAAGCCATAATTTATTCCTTAAGTATACAATAATAAAGACTACAAATAGGCCTAATGGACTTTGATTTCGTTTGACACCCTGATCATTGCAGTAGGCTAGGCTATATCTAAATTAACAGTCTAAACCTGACCGATCTTTCCAAAGATGAATACAATCATCTGAATAAAGTCGGAATGGAACAAATTTGCGTCATCAGATTGTAATGGTTAATGAGTGCACAATTAACTAACCTTGTACACGGCGATTGAAGACCACAGGTAGTCAAATAGGTGTAATTAACCCAACGCTACATTCTCCTGGTTAGGCTACTCCACTTTTCATCTCCAGACTCCACCGATAGTTTGTTTGGAACTAAGCTAGGCTATTTCAAGGAGCCTAAATTCACTTAGCACAGAAGCAACAATCTACAAGATATCGCACTTATTCAAACCGTCCGATGGTTGTCTATTTATATCCTCCAATCACTCACAAAAGAGGAGTAAAATCATCCATACGAGGAGAACGTACGTGCACCCATACGCGATGCCCGAGACACACTGACAGATCAGCTGTTTGTGTCAACACGTGCACTGCAAGTCTGCGATACCGGCGTGAAAAATGTCGTACCAATCGGTCAAGTTTAAGAAATATAAACTTTAGAATCTTTTGTATAATACTACCGATTGTTTGCTATAATTATACACCATACATGTATGTTCACAGAAATCTATGACAACTCCGTAATATGCAGTAACACCCAGGATTAGATGGCTTCATACGTCAGCCAACCAACACAACCCAAGAGTGAAGATGCAAGTCGCGCTTAGATTTTTGCCGATTTTAGTGTTTTTTTCTGGACTCCCTTCTCCTTCATGTTTAGCCCCATTAGTTTTCAGATTTTAAGACGTTAGGCCCATTCATTTGGCGATTTTATGACCTTTCGTCCCATTTTTTAGTTTGTCAATATTAAGACCTTTCGTGACATTTAGATCAATTAAGTGTCGATTTTATCCTGGCGGCAAAATATATATATATATATATATAATTTAAGTTGCACACCGGTACTATAGTTTTCCCTTGAAACGTTTTCTCCCTTCCTACCCTTTACATGCGATGACATAGAGCCCCCCCCCCCCCCCCCCCCCCCCCCCCCCCCCCCCCCCCCCCCACCCCGATATTCGAGAAGACCTTCGACCAGATCACGATATAATTGGCTTCATAGTTCAGAAGAGGAAAACTGTTTGGGAGCTGGACGCCGTTAATTAAGGGAACATGGGTCGGTTTTTCTGGTCCCCCTTCTTCCTCATGTTTAGCCCCATTAATTTTCAGATTTTAAAGACGTTCGGCCCATTAGTTTGGCGATGTTAAGACCTTTCACCCCATTTTTTTGTCAATATTTAGACTTTTCGTGTCATTTAAGTTTCGATTTTTACCTGGCGAGCGATAGCGAGCCTGTAATTTAAGAGGAATCGGCCTTCGGCCGGAAATGTTTTCTCTCGAAAAATGTACAAATTAATCTTGAAGGAAGGTCTGGGGGGGGGGGGCGGTGGTTAAAGCTTGATGGAGGTCTAGGGAGGAAACTAAAACAATATTAATAAGATACATAAATGAACAAATAAATACGCCCATCTCCCTTAAGCAACACTTTTCGATAAACCCTTCTAAACTGGCTAAATGGGCTGTCATTTTCCACACTTACTCCCTGGTAAAACTTTCCAAACAGTAGAAGTATTAGCTTTATTATTCTGACCGTTTCTGAGTAATAGAAGTTAGTGGTTAAGATTATTTGTCTAACTATAATGAACTACAACAACAACAACAACAACAATAACAACTATAGTATTTAATATATCTCTTCTGGCTACCAGCGGCTGATTTTGCTCTCTCCATGGTAAAACCTCTTCGATCAAGTGGACTCCTCCGGATCATTACAGCTTTATCCCCTCAAAAATATAATAAACAAACATAAAATACATAACATATAAATAAATACAATACCTAACAAAACAAACACACCTCGCAAACATTGTATCTTTTCGAGAGCAGTTATATTTGTGTTTGGGTATAGTCCCCATTTTGCTATTCTTTTGTTATTTTCAGTTCTTCTTTTCCAGGTTTCGTTGTATACTGTATTTTGTTTTTCGAATATTGAATAAAAAGGCACCCGCTCACACGATTATGTAACTCCTTCCCCAGATACACACACACACACACACACACAATGCTTTCTGCCCAGACAACACACACAACTCTATCCACCCAGTCACACATACACAATCCCCCCCCCCATACACACATACTGTACACAATCCTCAGACACCTTTGTATCTTCAGACTTCATTGTGTTTAACAATCAAATGTACAGGATATACAACAAATTATATATATAAAATAAATCATACACACAGACACATTTCCCCTGGAGAAATATATACAAAGTTTCCCTCTTCCTATGACTTAAATTGCTTCAAACTCCGTGTGTCCAGGCATTTTAGCTCGAACGTCCCTTGATTTCGGCCCTGTCACTCTTTGAAATCTGGGGAGGCACTCGCTGCAGGCAGTTCTGCCTTTTGTCTCCCTCATTCACATAGAAAAAAACACACACACACACACATTCCCTTTACAAACAGAGACAATGCATCCTTCCCCCAAAACACCCGCATATACACGCGCATGTAATCCTCCTACACATACCAACGATAAATCCTTCCCCCAAAACACCCGCATATACACGCGCATGTAATCCTCCTACACATACCAACGATAAATCCTTCCCCCAAAACACCCACATATACACGCGCATGTAATCCTCCTACACATACCAACAATGCATCCTTCCCCCAAAACACCCGCATATACACGCGCATGTAATCCTCCTACACATACCAACGATAAATCCTCCCTTACACTTATGCTGGGGTCACACATTCACGTATATCGCTCCCGTATGCTCCCGTCAGGCGTGATCGCCAATTTTGTGTTCTGACGGGCGTAATCCGGCCGTGTACGCCCGTATAGACTACTACGACTATTGCACTTCCCGACATACGTACCGTGACAGGGCCAGTGTTACGTCAGACGTAATGTAGTCGTATGGAACTACGTACGTGCTTGCGACTTGCGTAAGCATGTCCCCGTTAGTCCGCCTGGGCTGCCCGATTTGCGGGAACACAGGCCACGCCCATGGCCACGCCCCCACAAGACCTGCGTAGCTGAGGCCGTACGTCTTGGGAGTTTGTAGGACTTACGTGGACCGTTTCCGGACAATCGTAGGCACACCCCGTCTGTCCAAACACAGACAAATACAGTCTTTGTCAACCACGTAGGTCAGAGTTTGGAATCTGGGAACTACAAAAGGGCAGGAATGGCCACACCATTCCCATTCCCAGTCCTTCATCGGCACCATGAACAACATCGCGGAATTCATCCTGGAGGAGTTCAATTTTGTGAACTCCCTTTATAGAGGAAAGACCATTCATCCTTGTAACCTTTAACCCGCTGAGTGCCAGCCAATTTTGGACGGTGTGCTTCTGCCAGTGCCAGAGTTTTTTTTGTTTTTGGCTAAATCTATCAAGTTGGGAGAGGGAAAGGAAGGATAATGGTAAAAAAACACACCCCTCGCCAGAAATCAGGTCCCCATGGTCCCGAAAGTAGCTGAAAAGACACTATAGACTACAGAGACTTTTATGGTATCGGAATGTATGGGTGGGAGGGTGGTGGGAGGGTGGTTTTGGGGTTGGTTGGGGGAAGGTAGAAGGGTAATTGACTTGTGTTACACATATGAAGCCGATTGGTGAGGTAGTTTCGCCACCACGGATTTTTTCTTTTTTTCCTTATCTTCGTACGGATACGCTGGAAGTGGGTGGTGGGAGGCGGTTGGGGGTGTGGTGGGGGGAAGGCAGAAGGGTAAGGGACTTGTCACACAAATATGGAACCGATTGGTGCAGTCGTTTCGCCGCCACAGATTTTCCTTTTTTTTCCTTCTGACGGGACCGACAGTCAGCGAGTGGGTGGGAGGAGGGATTTGGGATTTTTGTGGTGGGTAGCCTAAAGGGTAAGGTACATGTGGTAAAAATATGAAAGCCATAGGTGCAGTCGTTTTGCTGCTACGATTTGTTTTCGGCAGGGTGCAGAGGGTGGCAGGGTTGGCTTGTTGGTTGCTGCTCCGGTGTGGTGAGAGGTGTGACTGGAGTGTCCCCCCGCTGGTCCCGTTGTCCCCACCGTACAACGGTGCCGCGTCTTCCCGCCAACCCGCAGTGCGGCGGTTCTGCCAGATGCGGCCGGACTAAAGATAAACTTTCCCGTTTGATGGGAATATTTTACGGTTGACGGGAGAAGCTTACGTTTGACCGGGCTAGCTGCTACGTCTTACGGGGCTGCTCCCGTAAGACGTAGCAGCTAGCCCGGTCAGACGTATGATTTCCCGACTTTTGACATACGTGAGCGCGAGCCACGTATCTGATTCGAAATCCAAAACATACCGGGCGGCCTTGGCCGCACCCACCACCTCCCAGACCAGCGTGGCTACTCCCGCCATGCGTACCAACCCCCAAGACTAGACACAATTTCATTTACGTTTTGCGTACTAAGCCCTTATGTTTTACGTATTCGGTTGCCAACTACCAATAAACCTTCGTACGGGAGCATACGGGAGCATATACGTGAATGTGTAACCCCAGCATTACGTACGCACGCACACACCCAACACTGGAACTGAATATATTTTTCAGTCACCATTTACCACCCATACATATATACTCGTTGCTCGTCTATTGTATGTGGTGTCTCTTTTTATTTGTTCCGTTCGGTATTGACGCTAGACTTGGCATTACTGTTTTGTATATACAGTATATTATATATATATATATATCGGAAATGGGAACGTTCCTGGGGAATCTCAACTTCAGGAGGAAAAGAATGACGAGGGACGTAACAACCAACATCTGTATTACACACATTTTCAAACGTTTCGACATAATTATAGTGTATGCCATCATCAGTGACCTAAAAGTGAACAAAAACGAAAACATTAATTTATTGAGGGATATAAAGTCTGTAGATTTAAATCTGAGTAACGCTAAAACCTAAAACTAAATAAAATAAAAGGTATAGATACTAAACATTTAAATTTGAAAACATATGGGGGATTAGGCAACACTTAAGGGGAAAGCAGAAGTCGAAATATTGAGTTTAGGTTGAATTTTCTTAATGTGAAGGGATTCTAAAATTCTCAAGTTTATAGAAGAGCAACTATCAATGATTTTAAAGTTGTCCTTGTTTAGCGGAATTTTACATACCTTAGTGCAATGGTCCCTCACAGCAGAGTGAGGAGGGTTTGTGAATGGTTGACCCGTCCTGTAAGACTGACCTAAATGCTCATCAACTCGAGTCTTAAGTGAGCGAACAGTGCTGCCCACATATCCCGCTTGGCAACTGGGACAATTAAAACTATAAACAATTGACGAGCGTAGGTTGTCTGGCAGGCGGTCTTTAAAATGAAAAAATGAACCAATTGTGAACTTATTAACAGGTATGAATTTAAAGATCTTGTCTGGGTAAAATTTAAGTAAGGTAATCTCAAGAGACGTTATTATTTTCTTGGTCCAGTCACCTAGATAAGGAATGCAAAAATAAAAATAAATAACATCCTTACTTGCTGTGACATTTTGGGTTGGAATTTCTTGTTTAGGAATCTGCCTAGTTGTTTATCAAAGAATGATCCAGTATATCCATTATTACAAAAATACTTCCTCAAAAAGTTAACTTCATTATGGAACATAAAATAATTAAATGAGAGGCTAAACGCTCGATGGAGGAGAGTCTTGATGCTATTTAGTTTAAAATTAAAATGACAGAAACTGAAAAACTAGTGCCTAAACCCGAGAAGGTTGGTTTCCTAAAAATCGAGAGAGCTATATATATATATACATTATATATATATATATATATATATATATAATTATATATATATATATATATATATATATATATATATATATATATATATACAGTGTATATATAAATATATATATATAGATATATATATATATATATATATATATATATATATATATATATATACGGTATATATATATATATACGCCCACGTATATTTCTGATCCTCCCCCCCCCCCCCAATAAGTCAACTGAGTAACCTATATCTGCGTCCCCCGTGTATTTATTTCTGCCCCCCTCCCCCCCCCCCCCCCCCCCCTCCTCCCCTCTCCGGGGTATTTCTGGACCCCCTCCCCCTCAGTATATCTGGTGCCCCAGTAGTCCCTCTCCCCACCATAAGTCAACTGGGTAACCTAAATTTGCGCCCCCCCCCCCCCCCTTTCATTTATAGTGCCCTTGTAGTCCCCCCCCCCCCCCCTCCCCTGCATAAAGCAACTAGGTAACCTAAATCTGCGCCCCCTGTATTTCTGGTCCCCCCCCCCTCCCCCCCGTATGTGAGGTGTGGGTGTGGGTTCTGTGAGTGGCCCTGCTGAGGAAGAGCGGGTTTCCATTTCTCGAGCAAATACCTCAATATTGGTTAGGTGGAGGGACGCTACCGTGGCCGTACGCTGTTATTCTAGGTAACCCATTTCTGACTTTAGTCTGTTCATTCAAGGTTGGGTAGAAATCGTAACCTCTAACCTCTGTAACTCAAAAAGGGCTAGAACAAATGAACTGTCAATTTATACACATATTCCCTAGCCAAGTCTTCCTATTGGGTAGAAATATTAGCTCGATTACTCTAGTCCTTTTCGAGTTATGAGAGGTTAGAGGTTACGATTTCTGCCCAACCTAGAATGAACGGACTATAATACTTGTATTAACCCCTTCAGCACCATGACACCTTTTTTCCTTTGATTCTGGCTAATATTAGACGCTTTTATGCAGTTTAAGATGGACCTATGTTATTAAGAGGGGTTATTGAGATCGTAATTACCCCTTAGTCCTAGAGGTATTTCTCCTTGTCGATTTTAAGACCTTTCGCCTCTTTTCTTTGTCAATATTAAGACATTTCGTGCTTTTTATGTCTCAATTTTTTTCCTGGCGAACGATAGTGAACCTGTAATTTTAGAAGAACCGGCCTTTGGTCGGGACAATTTTCTACCGAAAAATGTACAAATTAATCTAGAAGGGGGATCTAATGGATGTTTTTTTTTTTTTATTTTGATGGTAGACTAGGGAGGAAACTAACAAAAATATAAAAATATATATATATAAAGGAGCAAATAAATAGACCTATCTATCTATTGCCTGACGCTGTGATCCCCGAAGGGGTGGTCACGAACGAACAGCCCCCATGCACCTCTGTCCCCAGTCAGTCGACGCCCCTCCTCCCAACCAGCACCACCTTCATCCATATACTTCCTTACTCCATCCTTCCACCTCTCTTTCGGTCTACCTCTCCCTCTATGTCCTTCCACCTCGCTCTCGTACACCCTCTTAGTTATTCTCTCGCTTTCCATACGTTCCATATTGCCGAACTATCTCAAAGTGTTCCTTTTCACACTTTCCAGCACATCTACCTCCACGCCACACCTCCTTCTTGCTTCCTCATTCGTCTGTCTATCCCTCCATGTAACTCCGCACGCACTTCTCAAGTAACTCATTTCCACCCCTCTCACGCTTGGTCTGAGTCTCTTCTCAAACGTCCATGCTTCGCTTCCGTAAGTCAGTGTCGGGATTACCACACTGTCATGCAAGGACTTCTTCACTTCCATACTGACCACCCTATATCGTGTTACTGCTTTTAGCGTTCCAACAACCCTCTTCCCCTGTTGCACCCTCTCCCGCACTTCTTCATCCATAGCCCCATATTTACTCAACACACTGCCCAGGTACTTAAATGAGCTGACAATCTCCATAGCCTGACCGTTCAACTTCACCTCACACTCTGTGGCTTCACCCCTTTCGAAGACCAGAACCTTGTTCTTCCCCGCATTTACCTTCAAATTCCGTTTTTCGCACACTGTTCCAAACTCATTTACCAGACCCTGCAACTCCCATTCATGCCATGGAGTGGCTTCGGTCACCCAGGCTTTATTGTGGTCGGCAAGGAGGGTTCTGTGGGGGCGCTCGGTTATGGGCTTGGAATTGCTCGGGGCCTTGGGGCTGTTCGGCCAGGCAGCTTGGCGAACAACAACAACAACAACAACAACAACAACTCCCATTCATTATCGCTCATCAGAACTGTAGTCTGTATCATCAGCAAACAGCAGTACAGGCAGCTTCCACTCACTTCCCTCCCTTATCAGCGATACACCAACCTCCACTGCTCTTCCTTGTATTTCTTTTATTACTCCATCTATATATAGCCTACAGTAAACAACCACGGGGACATCACACACCCCTGGTTCAACCCAACATTCAGGTCAGAGAACTCGCTCTGCTCAATTTCTACACACACAGCCGCCTTTGCACCCTCATACATGCTCTTCACTGCTTTCAGCAACTTGCCATCTACTCCGTATATTCTAAGTACTTTCCACATACCGGTACCTTCTCTATCCACTCTGTCATGGGCCTTCTCCAAGTCCATAAAGGCAACACAATTCAGGGTAAAAATCTGATCTACACATCCTCTTCCCTTCCTAAAACCTCCCTGCTCGTCACCTATCCATTTCTCTGTTCTCACTCTCACTCTCTCAATCACTACCCTACTGTACACCTTCCCTATTATGCTTAGAAGACATATTCCTCGGTGGTTACCACACACTCCTCTTTCCCCTTTACCCTTATATAGGGGGACTATTATGCCTGTCTTCCAGTCATCAGGTGCACTCCCCTTCTCCCATGCTAGTTTGAACATTTTCCTATCCATTCGATCACTATTTCACCACCATACCTCAACATTTCCCCACACACTCCATCTGTTCCTGGTGCTTTCCCCAACTTCACTCTTTTCATGGCTTCCCACACTTCTGACCTCCTGATCCCCATCTCCTCCTCCACTACTGTTCTTCTTCTCTCTCCCATACCATATCCAACTATGTTTGCTGGCGCTTCATTCCTTACATTTAGCAACTCGTTGAAGTACTCCCTCTATCTTTCGACTCTCTCTTGCTTCTCGGCTAGCATTCTCCCATTCTTATCTTTCACACCCTTACTGTTTCCCTTGCTACCTTCCCTAACTTTCTTGACTTCTTTCCAGAACAGTTTCTTACACTCCCTCCATTTTACACTCAGATTCCTTCCAAATTTCTCATCTATTCTCTTACGACCTATCCCCCCTTAAACTAAAAAACGACGTCTGTCTCGTATTCAAAGGTTTAAAAAGTATGGTCCAAAAATCACAACAATGGGTAAAAGGCCAGTACGATTATCCTCCAAGCCTAATTTCCTTTCTTCCTTCCTTCCCTCCATCCCTTTTTCCCCGCTCATTGTCAAGAGTTATGTTATGGGCGTGATTAGGGAGATGTTCTTTCGTATGTGGGCGTCTTTTTTCTCCGCTCATCATATTTCTGCTATTTTTGTTATCGTTTGTTAACCCCTTCTGTAAAGGTGAAGTCTTTTTTTATTTGATTTCAGCTACATGTCGACGATTTTATGAAGCTTAGGAAGGATATATGGCAACTAAAAGGATTAATTCAGATAGTCTGTAGCATTTTAATGAGTAGACGTCCTTCCTAAGCTGTACAAAATCGTCTAATACTTTCCGGAATATAATGAAAAGGACGTCGCCGGTACAGAAGGGGTTAATGTTTCTTCATCCTCCGTTTCATCATCACCCTCATCATCACCATCATTATCTTCTCCATCAAGCAATATCATCATCACCATCATCATCTTTTCCACCATCATCATCATCATCTTTTCCACCATCACCATCATCATCTTTTCCATTAAGCATCATCATCATCATTATCTTCTCAATTATCATTATCATCATCACCATCATCATTATCTTCTCCACCACCATCATCATCATCATCATCATCATTATCATTATTATCTTTTCCATTAATCATTATCATCAACATTTTCCTTATCATAATAATTATCATCTTTACCATGTTCCCAAACCATCAGTGATATGCTGTTACACAATGTATGTGGATATACTGTATTATACACCATGACATCAAGATCACTTTACTGGCAACGTTTCGCTCATTACTATTCACTTATTTATTTATTGTTTTTTTGTTTTTTGTTTTTTTATGTACAGTAGATATGGAATAGTTTGAAGTAAGTTAGACAAGGTTAGGGTATGTTAGGATGACTATAGTCCGTGCATTCTAGGTTGGGCAGAAATCGTAAACTCTAACCTCTGTAACTCAAAAAGGGCTAGAGCAAATGGGCCGTCAATTAATACACCTATTCCCTAGCCAAGTCTTCCTATTGGGTAGAAGTATTAGCTCGATTACTCTAGTCCTTTTTGAGTTATGAGTGGTTTGAGATTACGATTTCTGGCCAACCTAGAATGAACAGAATATAATATTAAAGGTGTTGCTCTACAGTCGGTCTCATCTGACCATCTCGGTAGCAAAATATACACTCTCTCACGGATCACTGTAAGAACAAAAGTAAAAACATTCAATTCATCTTTCAACTTCCACGAATCCTTGCAAAAAACAAAAAACTACAAATAATAATAATAATAATAATAATAATAATAATAATAATAATAATAATAATAATAATAATAATTATAATAATAATAATAATAATAAATAAAATAAAAAATATATATAATAAATAAATAAAATCAACAGTGAAAGAAAAACATCGATGTGCAACAAGGATGACTAAAGAACAGTCAGCCCGCATAGCCCAGGTAGCCTCCCTGGGGGTTCGAACGTGATCACCCACTTCCTCACTCGGGTGGCTGTATAGTTGGCCAAATAAACGACCTATCTCCCCTTAACCCTATTAGGTGCAGGGTGGGCCAATTTGGAGCCTCCCAGTTTTACTCCATTAGCTTGGAGATTTTAAGACGCTTCATAGCATTAGTTTGGCGATTATATGATGCTTCAACCCAATAAGGTGTCGATTTTTCCTGGGCAAGCGATAACGAGCCCGCAATTTGGGAGAAACCGGCCTTTGGCCGGGACATTTTTCTACCGAAAAATGTACACATTAAGCTTGAAGGGGGTCTGGGGGATGTATTTTTTAGTTTGGAGAGGCATTTTTCCAAGTCTAGCGGGTAAACTAAAAAAACAAATTGTTCGAAAATGGCTAACCCATATAAAAACCTCAATAATAATTAAACAAAATACCATAATAACCCACAAGACGTTGCACCAAATAGTGTTAAATTTGACCTGGCATATATCAACTGGAAGGCTCTACTGCATGGCAACATTGATAAACAAAAGTCTGTCTTCACAATGCATGTACATATTGTATAGTTGGTTAAATAAGTCGTGTCGCCGCTGTCATTACCTTTTGCTTGCTGTATTCTGTATTAATGTCTGTCAGATGTTGAATAGGGTGTGTAACGATATGAACATATTTGTATATTAATGTCTGTCAGATGTTGAATAGGGTGTGTAAAGATAGGAACATGTGTGTATATCTCACTCGAAACAATGAATTATTGCTTAGATAATGCTGATACCAATCATTGCTCGAAATATACTTGGTGCCGTGACATAACTTATTTGACCAACTGTACAAGTGTATGTAGTATGTTATTGTACCTTTATACATTTGGGTGAGGGCTGGTCCTATCCAGAGGTAGGTTTGGCATACTCTACCCAACCTTAGCCGTTTCTGTCTTAGTCTATTGTACTGTCCTACTTCTCCTTCTGGGGGCAGGAGGCTAGGAATCCTCCTCCCCTTGTAAAATTGTCAAACTCAACGAAACAAAGAAAGGGGCAAGGGAACACGAAAGTGATCCCGGACCCTAAGGATGGGAACTTTAAAAGTTTCTGTTCGGGTTTTGTCTCGAGTAGGCCACCCCCAACAATGGGGTATGTGCCTGAGTATATACATACATACATATCTTGCATGTATACTATGTGTGTGTGTGTGTGTGTCGTCAGTGCTCACTACACACACACTCACTTCTGCCCCATCCTTTGCATGTTTTATATACAGACTACTCTACCACTTACTGACTCATTGTAGTTTAACACACACACACACTCTCTCTCTCTCTCTCTGCCAGGCAAGTTGATAATCTGGCCGCCATATATTCAGTCATGGTGGATTAGCAGGACAAGGAAGGTGTGCTGGGGTCTTGGAGTTGTGGTGGTGGTGAAGGTTGGGGGAGGGGGGAGAGAGAGAGAGAGTGGTGTGGTGGTGTGTTGTGATGAAGGTCTGGAGTCTAGTATGTAGTGCTAGTGAGTTTTTATTACGATGCATTGGTTTTGTTGTTGTTGTTGTCATTCCACAGGCTGCCTGACCGAACAGCCCCAAGGTCCCGAGCAAAGCCAAGGCCATAACCGAGCGCCCGCACAGAAACCTCCCTGCTTACCACTAAGAAAGCCCAGGTGACCGAAGCTGCTCCCAGGCGAGGAGCTGAGGAGGGTGTGTAAACGCCTGGGACACCAAAGCCCCACCCAAGGCCCTGTGCCCCTCAGAAATTATGAAGGGAAAGTTGAGGGGCAAAGGTGCGTTGGTGTTGGTAGTGGTAGTGTGATGGTGTGTAATGGTGGTGCTAGTTTGGCTGTGTAGTGGTGGTAGTGATGGTTGTTATTGAATTAGTGCTGTAGTCAATGGTGATGATATTGATGTTAGGCTGTGGTAATGGTGAAGTTGGTCATGGTAGCGATGGTTGTGGTGGTGGTAGTGGTGGTAGAGGTGCTGGCATGCATGTGGTGATATCTATGGTGTTGTTGTTGTGGTTGCATTGGTGTGGTTTTATCGGTGTTTGTATAGTCCGTTCATCCTAGAGGTTGGGCAGAAATCGTAACCTCTAACCTCAGTAACTAAAAAAGGGCTAGAACAAATGAGCTGACAATTTTCACACCTATTCTCTAGCCAATTCGTCCTATTTGGTAGAAAGATTAGCTCGATTACTCTAGCCCCTTTTTAGTTAGAGGTTAGAGGTTACTATTTCTGCCGAACCTAGAATGAACAGACTATATTTACTGTGGTGGTGGTGGTGATGATGATGTAGAGTGGCGGCTGTGGAGGGATATGAGGTCTGATTACTAATTTATAGATATCAATACTGTTAAATATCACACACACACACACACACACACACATCACATGTGGAGTCCCACAGGGCACAAAGATGGGGCCTCTATTGTTCCTCATCTTGATTAATGATGCCCTAAAGGACACTCCATTCCACTGGAAGTACGTGGACGACTCGACAGTCGGCATTACTGTCGATAACACCTCCCCTAACTATGACCCCCTACAAGACATCCTCGACCGTCTTCAAGCCTGGACCACAGTCAATCATGTGCCCATCAATCATGACAAGACAGTGGTCATGCACATCAACACCTCCGTTACCGACCTTCCTCCACCCACTGTCACAATTGGTCCTCATCCCCTTCAGCTTGTTGAGTCCACCAAACTCCTCGGAATCACTGTGGACAACAAGCTGAACTGGAAGAAACATGTGTCTACCACAGTCAGGACCGCCACATACAAGTTGTTTATGCTAAGGCGGCTGAGATCCCTGGGGACGCCGGAGAATGAGCTGAAGAGTATATATAACATCTTCATACTCCCTAAGCTCACCTACGCCTCTCCCGCCTGGTCCTCCTCTCTAACCCTGACACAACAACGTCAATTGGAGAGAGTGCATGCAGGATCATCCTGGGTGGCTCATACCCAGGGTACGAGGAAGCTCTCACCACCCTTAGCATTCCTGCACTTTCAACCCACCACTACAACACACTCAAGCAGTTTGCATCTAAGCTACTTGTTCACCCACGACACAGAAACTTACTTCCACCAGACGCCCCTAGACCAACACGTGCAGCTCGACACTTCAACACACTCCAACCAATAAGGGCAAGAACTGACTGATACAAAAATAGTCCTATCCCAACCATTGTAAATATTATTAATAATGTGTAATGCCGGCCTGTCACACCATATATACGCGCCCTCCTTTAATAATGTATGCATAAGTGTGTGTGCGTGTGTGTATTAGAATATGTGTGTGTGTTTGCTTGAGTTTGTTTATGTGTGTGTGTGTATATGTATATGTGCATTTATGTATGTACAGTATATGTGTATGTATGTGTGCGTATATGTGTATGTATGTATGCGTTAATTATCTATATATGTGTGTGTCTATAGTGTATACTGTTTGTGGTTCGAGGCTCGAGCCCAGCTGAGAGTATTCTATCACACACACACACACACACACACACAAACAAACAACACGCACACGCACACACACACACACACACACCTACACTGAAGAATGTCCCATATACTATAATTCCCCCAGCTGTCTCTCCTTATTTTATATTCTTCTTTTGTTCTCTACCGAGGATTACCTCCCATTGTAGTAGGCTTTACCTGACCCTACCTGTACGGACCCCGTAGGCCGTTTCGCCTTAACCCTTTTCAAACTCCTCATTTGATCTCTTCCGACGTTTGACATTCCATTCTAATTGGCTTTACCTGACCTACAGTCCGTTGCCCCATTAACCCTTTTCCAATTCCCTCATTTAATCTCTCCCAAGGATTTAACTCCCATTATTAGCCTCACCTGACCCTACCAGAACAGTTTTTGTATGTATGTATGTTTGTTTGCATACGTGAGCGTTTATGTATACGGGCATGTGCACACTTACTGCATGTTCTTATGTTCTTATATATGTATGTATATATATGCGTATTTATGTGTGTACGTATGCGTATATATGTATGTTCTGTATATATATGAGTAAAATAAATTTGTACTGTATATGCACTGTAAATCACTTACTCTCATGGTTAATTTATGATAATTTGTATTTTGCACTAGCATAATTATTGTATTAATTTCTTGTTTTAATGTAAAGTATATTATACTCACCCATTGTAAACTGAGCTTACCATTTTCATATCTGTACATCTCATGTTCATCCACTAATTGTAAAATGTGTATTTTCAGCTCATGAGGCTGCCATTCTTTAATAAACCGTTTATTATTATGATTATTATTATGACACACACACACACACACACACAATGTTTTAGTAAAATAACATAAACAAATATGAACATTTATATTAATCTAGTTGAATAATTAAGCAACGAATGTATATGTTATCCAAAAGGGAGGGAAATCGTAAAATATACGAAGTTGTGATAAAAGATCTGGCTGTGAGATAATAAGAGTCTTAGCTAACGAGCAAAGTTTGTGAGAGAGGTAAGCAAGATCATTTTAACCAAGATCAGGACGATCAGAGTTGCTAAAGTACTTGAGCATTTTACTTCAACATTTATCCCGTTCTGTACCAGCGACGTCTTAATTTATTTTATTCGAGCTATAGTTAGACAATTTATTTTATTCGAGCTATAGTTAGACAATTTATTTTATTCGAGCTATAGTTAGACAATTTATTTTATTCGAGCTATAGTTAGAAAATTTTGTGCAGTTTATGAAGGATCTGCGGTAGTAAAAGGGGTTAATTAAGATATGTTGAAGACTGTTATAGTGCATTGACAGGGGATTAATGGATTAAGGTACTGTCAACTCGTATAATCCACAGTCTCAGAATATTGTTTAGGCTTAATTGAAGCTTAAAAGTTAATGTATATAAGATAATTACAGTATAAAAAGTGGAAACAATAATTAATCAAGAAATATATACCGGTAAGCAATACTCTTTCCTACATTAATCTGAAACATATAATTGCATAACTAAAATTTCCGAGACTGTGGATTAAACGAGTTGACTGTACATTGACAGGGGATTTATGGATTAAGGTACATTGACAGGGGATTTATGGATGACGTAATTTTCGACTTCTGGTTATCATTAGACGTTTTTTTTTAACTTGATAAAGTAGGCAAAGGTCTCCAATTCCAAAATAATTCACATATCCCCCCCCCCCCCCACCCCACCCCAATTCCCCTATTCCCCTTCCCTCCTCCATGACAAAATCTGCCAAGGAATTCACATATTTTCCCCCGTCCCCTTTCCTCCTCCCCTTCCCCCCTCCCCCTCTCCCCTCCCCTTCCCCCTCCTTCACCTTCACCCCTTCCTCCCTCCATGACAAAATCTGCCAAGGAATTCACATATTTTCCCCCGTCCCCTTTCCTCCTCCCCTTCCCTCCTCCCCTTCCCCCTCCTTCACCTTCACCCCTTCCTCCCTCCATGACAAAATCTGCCAAGGAATTCACATATTTTTCCCCCCCCCCCTTTCCTCCTCCCCTTCCCCCTTCCCCTTCCCTCCTCCCCTTCCCCCTCCTTCACCTTCACCCCTTCCTCCCTCCATGACAAAATCTGCCAAGGAATTCACATATTTTCCCCCGTCCCCTTTCCTCCTCCCCTTCCCCCTTCCCCTTCCCTCCTCCCCTTCCCCCTCCACCTTCACCTTCACCCCTTCCTCCCTCCATGACAAAATCTGCCAAGGAATTCACATATTTTCCCCCCCTCCCTTTCCTCCCCCCCTCCTTCCCCTTCCCTCCCCCCCTTCCCCCTCCTTCACCTTCACCCCTTCCTCCCTCCATGACAAAATCTGCCAAGGAATTCACGTATTTTCCCCGGTCCCCTTTCCTCCTCCCCCTTCCCCTTGCACCTCTCCCCCCTTTCCCCCTCCTCCTCTTCCCTCCTCCCCTATTCCCCCGTCCCCCGTCACCGGAGAAGAGTTTCCAGTTCCCGAGCAAATAGGCTACCGATATATTTGTCAAGTGGAGGGACGCTGCCGTGGCCGGACATAGAATTGTTTAAGTGCAACCCTGATTTGACCATTCGTATCTTTGGTCAACACGCCACATTTCCCCTGACTGATTTTCTACATACCGGTACATAGTTAATGGGGTAGTGCTTGCTTTTTGGTCTAGTAATTCATGTATTAATTTTTATTTATTTTTTAGTTTCCTCGCTAGAACTTCATCAAGCTTAGAACCCCCCCCCCCCCCCCTCCCCCCCCCCCCCCTTCCCCTTCCCCCTCCCCTTCTCTTCCCTTCCCCCTTACCCCTTCTCCTTCCTCCTTCCCATTCCCCCTCCCCCTCCACCTCCCCCTTCCCCTGCCCCTGCCCCTCACCCCCTTCGCTCTTTCCCTTCCTCCCCCGTCCCCCATCACCGGAGAAGAGTTTCCAGGTTCCGAGCAAATACCGAAATTTTTGTCATGTGGAGAGACGCTGCCGTGGCCGGGCATTGAATTGTTTAATGCAACCCAGATATGACAATTATTATCTTAGGTCAACACGCCGCATTTCCCCTGACTGATTTTCTACATACACAACCACTCAGATGCTATGTACAAATTAATCTAGAAGGCGGATCTAATGGATTTTTGCTTTAAGTTTGATGGAGGTCTAGGGAGGAAACAAGAACAAATAATTAATATATGAAAAAATCGACCAAAAAGTTAACCATCTTCCCTTAATAAAAGTTGCCGTAAGCACCATTGGTTTGGGTTGTATATAAATAAACTGTTTGCCAGGAGGACGCTTTGGGAAAACATTGTGACTTAGTTGAGCAGCCCATCACGTGGAATGAATCATAACATCCCAAGCGTGATGGTGTGCTGACAAGTATTGGTGTGTGTGTGTGTGTGTGTGTGTGTGTGTGTGTGTGTGTCGGAGGGGAGGATAGGTTGTTTGTGTTACGTCTAAAAGTTGCCCACATACTTTTTTTATCAATGAATTTATGACACAAGAAAATAATATTCCAACTTAGCCCCCCCCCCCCCCCCCATGGAACTAATATCTGGAATTTTGAAGAACCACATACAATGCGAAAGAAATCGACACCTGGATGGGGATAAATGTCTTAAAACAGTCGGCTGAATGGGGCCGAATGGTACAAGACAGAGAAAGAGCAGGTCACTCCCCTTACAGTTCAGTCTTACCCCAAGGGAATATGAATGGACTGTTAATGAGACAGTGACAAGACGGATACTAAGTGGCTTGATAATTGGGAGAGAGAGAGAGAGAGAGAGAGAGAGAGAGAGAGATCTTGCGGTCCCTACTAGGTGGTCCGGCCTTAACATAGTTTATAGAAGAAGAAAAGGACAGCAAAGTAGAAGGCTCTCTCCCCACCCTCCAGCTAATAAGCCGTACCGGAAAATAGGATGAAGTGTAACCTTATGGGTCAGGAAATGCCCACAAGGCAAGTTGTATAGAATATAGAAAGAAATTAGTCAGAAAGGGAATTTACACTTATACCTTCTGATTCATTCGGGGTTAGTGTGGCTAAGAGGTACCGTATTTGACTCGTGCATGGAAGGTCCCGGGATCACACTTGTTAAATTATATTCTGGCAAATAATAGACGATTTTATGCAGTTTAAAAAGGTCCTGTGTTACTCAGATGGTTTATTGAGATAGTATGTTTACCCTTAAGTTCAAGAGGTAGATTTCTAACTAAAGAATATCGTCTATTGGTAACCAAATTAAGACGAAATATACGTCATTGTACTGAAAGGGTTAACTAACTATCTCCACCTCTCTCTCTCTCTCTCACACACTCATGCTCTCTCACTCTCACACTCATTATCTCACTCACTCACTCTCTCTCTTACACTCATTCCCTTTCTCGCACTCACTTACTCACTCTCAAACGCACACACACACACACACACACACACACACACACACACACACACACACACACACTCACACTCTCTCCTCTCTCTCTCTCTCTCTCAAGCGCTATTGCCCCACCATCTTACGGGACCGAATTATCTGAAGCCAATATTTAGCGTGCCTTGAATTAGTCCATTAGGTCGCCTCGCTCGCCGGTTTATAGAAGACTTCCAACCTAATTAACACCCAGCTTTCAACACTCAGGGAAGGGGGTATTCGCTTTTAGCTTTTAAAATATGCCAAAATAGGCACTTCGTATTTGTTTTATATACGCTACTGTGTTTCCTCCTATGTGCATTCTTTTGCAGCATAATTAACTATATACGGTATACACATATATATATGTATATATATATATATATATATACTGTATATATATACTGTATATATACTGTATATGTGGAGCATAAAATTTACCTTTAGGAAACCGCGAGACAGCCAATAACAAGGTGGTGGACCTGGAAAATAAGGACAATATTTTCATTAGACGATGTAATTACAACACAACTAAATAGTTTTGCAAACCTGAGATGATTTATATTTCATTAGGTTGATGTGTAGCAAAAAATATTTTTTGAAAATAGTAAAATAATAATAATAAATATAATAATAATAATATGTTTTGTTTATTATAAACACAGAGAGTGATATAAGAGATATAATAGGTCAATAGACACAATCACAACCCACAAAACCCACACTATTTACATAATTATCCCCTATAGTCTATTCGCTGTAAGTAGGCGAGAAATCATGACCTCTATCCTATGTAACTCAAAAAGGGCTAGAGCAAATCGGCTGTATATTTCCACATCTATTCCTTGACTGACTCTTTGGGTTCCCAACTGGTAGAAATATTAGCTCTATTACCGGTACTCTAGTTGTTTTTGAGTTACAGAAGATAGAGGTCATGATTTCTCGCCTACTTACAGCGAATAGACTATAGTAACACACACACACACACACACTCTACCAAACACATACATACACACACCATCAAACAAGCATACACACACACACACACACACAACAAAGCTTATATCCACACCCCCACACTAACAAGCACACACACACACACACACACACACACACACACACACACTAACAAACACCCCCCCACACACACGTTCTCAAGGTGGAGTCAGCAATATCAAGAGATCCAATAATTGTGTGGCTCTGAGAAAAGCTATCACGGTAAAAATGTGTCAGTATTGGGGGAGAAATTCTGGCCACACCTGTTCTACACACCTGTATTGGGGGAGAAATTCTGGCCACACCTGTTCTACACACCTGTATTGGGGGAGAAAGACCGGGAAATGGATGGACCAAAAAAGAGTGAAATGACAAAGGAAGGAAATTGTGCTGAGAGACAGAGAGATAGAGAGAGATAGATAGATATAGGCCTATAGATAGATAGAGAGAGTGAGTGTGAGTGTGAGAGTGAGTGAGAGAGAGTGTGTGTGTGAGAGAGAGAGAGAGTGAGAGTGAGTATGTGAGAAAGAGTTAGTTACACAGAGTTACACAGATAATCAGACCACACAGACCTTGCGGTCCCAACTAGGTGGTCCGGCCTTAATACTACTAGACAGGAACACTTTATAGAAAAAGAAAAGGACAGCAAAGTAGAAGGCTCTCTCCCCACCCTACGGATAAAAGCCGTACCGGAAAATAGGATGAAGTGTAGAGAGAGAGAGAGAGAGATGATGATGTGAGAGAAAGTAGGTGAGAGAGTTTTAGAGTTTGTGAGTGTGCGTGTGTTTGTAGCCTAACAGTAGAGAAATATTCTGTAACGTAAGTTACCGATAAATCTGGTGCAATATAATTACATACAGTCTCTTATGTAACTCTATGTAGTGTGAACATAAGGACATACCTACTGTCCACATCTCTCAGCCGGAGCTACACAAATCCCAACACACAGACACACACACTCACAAACACACACACATACATACACACATACAGACACACACACACACACATAGACACACACACACACACACTACCGCTTGTTCTCTGTCACACGAACCTGCATGAAAATACTAACGCAATTATGGTTACGTTGAGAAATACTCCTATCTGCATATCCTGTATTATGTTAGACGAATGCTGGCTAGTATTATACGATATTCATGAGATTAAGAAAGATGTGTCGCAGTCAGGATATATTCTGGCTAACTCTAGACGATTTTATTTAGTTTAAGAAAGGCCTCACCTAATGAAAGGGTTACGCTAACACAAACAGATACTGTATGCATTTAAGATACCGGTATATATTCACAAGTATTTTTGCATTACAATACGATTGATGAGGGAAAAATGTAGCTGAAATTTTGAAGATGAGACATAACTTTTGAGTTACCTGTACTTAATCTAACTTAATCACACTAAATGTACACAACTTAGTATATAAATACAAGAATCCTGAACAAAAACTTTAATATAATGTCTTGTTCATAAAAGCTAACAACTATTTGTTGTTAAAGTTAAAGCAGGTGGTTCACGAAGTTTGACAGTGCCTCCACCCAAACTTGTTGAATTATATTAATGTTATCCAACAGCATTAGCTTAACAGATGCACAAAGTCAACCAGGCAAGGAGGGGAGCCACTAAATTCCCACACTTTGAATATACTGTGTGTGGACGGTGTTCTTGATGCCAGAGGTTATAACACATTTTAAGAATCCCTATCTATCTATCTATTGCCCGACGCCGTGATTCCCGAAGGGGTGGCCACGAACGAACCGCCTCCATGCACCTCTGTCCCCAGTCAGTCGACGCCCCTCCCCCCAACCAGCACCGCCTTCGTTCATATACTTCCTCACTTCATCCTTCCACCTCTCCTTCGGTCTACCTCTCCCTCTCTGTCCCTCCACCTCGCTCTTGTACACCCTCTTAGTCATTCTCTCGCTTTCCATATATTCCATATGGCCGAACCATCTCAAGTTGTTCCTTTTCACACTTTCCAGCACATCTACCTCCACACCACACCTCCTTCTTACTTCATTAGTATGTCTATCCCTCCATGTAACTCCGCACGCACTTCTTAAGTAATTCATTTCCACTGCTCTCACTCTTGGTCTGAGTCTCTCAACCAACGTCCATGCTTCACTTCCGTATCCCTGAATCATGTATATATATATATATATATATATATATATATATATATAGTATATATATATATATATATATATACAGTATATATATATACATTACGTTTTCATTATACTTTTATTATTTTCATGTCTGAATTTTCTGAATGGCTAGGCTCTTGTAGCATATATGTTTTTAGTTTGATCGCTGAATATTGTTGTAAGTTGCAGGATATTTTATAGGTCTGATGTTGGACCCAGCTGGTTCCGAAACGTTGCAATAAAGTCAAAGATGTCAACACCAAGATGTTTATGTTCACCCTGGTCTTGCTCTTCATATATATACAGTATATATATATATATATATATATATATATATATATATATATATATATATATATATATATATATATATATATATACCGCTATATATATCCTACACACACATACCGGAACACACACACACACACACTAAAACTAAATATATTGTTCTGCCCACAAAATATATAAGCATTCTGGTCTTCTATTTTCTGTGGTGTTCTCTTTTTATTTTTCAGTCAGGTTTTGACGCCAAACTAGATGAAATGAGGACGCTTTAGTATTACTGTTCTCTCTCTCCATACATATATTGTATACGGTATGTACCGGTATATATAATTGAGGACGCTTTAGTATTACTGTTCTCTCTCTCCATACATATATTGTATACGGTATGTACCGGTATATATAATTGAGGACGCTTTAGTATTACTGTTCTCTCTCTCCATACATATATTGTATACGGTACGTACCGGTATATATAATTGAGGACGCTTTAGTATTACTGTTCTCTCTCTCCATACATATATTGTATACGGTACGTACCGCTATATATAATTGAGGACGCTTTAGTATTACTGTTCTCTCTCTCCATACATATATTGTATACGGTATGTACCGGTATATATAATTGAGGACGCTTTAGTATTACTGTTCTCTCTCTCCATACATATATTGTATACGGTACGTACCGGTATATATAATTGAGGACGCTTTAGTATTACTTTTCTCTCTCTCCATACATATATTGTATACGGTACGTACCGGTATATATAATTGAGGACGCTTTAGTATTACTGTTCTCTCTCTCCATACATATATTGTATAGGTACGTACCGGTATATATAATTGAGGACGCTTTAGTATTACTGTTCTCTCTCTCCATACATATATTGTATACGGTACGTACCGGTATATATAATTGAGGACGCTTTAGTATTACTTTTCTCTCTCTCCATACATATATTGTATATGGTACGTACCGGTATATATAATTGAGGATGCTTTAGTATTACTGTTCTCTCTCTCCATACATATATTGTATACGGTACGTACCGGTATATATAATTGAGGACGCTTTAGTATTACTGTTCTCTCTCTCCATACATATATTGTATACGGTACGTACCGGTATATATAATTGAGGACGCTTTAGTATTACTGTTCTCTCTCTCCATACATATATTGTATACGGTACGGTACGTACCGGTATATATAATTGAGGACGCTTTAGTATTACTGTTCTCTCTCTCCATACATATATTGTATACGGTACGTACCGGTATATATAATTGAGGACGCTTTAGTATTACTGTTCTCTCTCCATACATATATTGTATACGGTACGTACCGGTATATATAATTGAGGACGCTTTAGTATTACTGTTCTCTCTCTCCATACATATATTGTATACGGTACATACCGGTATATATAATTGAGGACGCTTTAGTATTACTGTTCTCTCTCTCTCCATACATATATTGTATACGGTACGTACCGGTATATATAATTGAGGACGCTTTAGTATTACTGTTCTCTCTCCATACATATATTGTATACGGTACGTACCGGTATATATAATTGAGGACACTTTAGTATTACTGTTCTCTCTCTCCATACATATATTGTATAGGGTACGTACCGGTATATATAATTGAGGATGCTTTAGTATTACTGTTCTCTCTCTCCATACATATATTGTATACGGTACGGTACGTACCGGTATATATAATTGAGGACGCTTTAGTATTACTGTTCTCTCTCTCCATGCATATATTGTATACGGTACGTACCGGTATATATAATTGAGGACGCTTTAGTATTACTGTTCTCTCTCTCCATACATATATTGTATACGGTACGTACCAGTATATATAATTGAGGACGCTTTAGTATTACTGTTCTCTCTCTCCATACATATATTGTATACGGTACGTACCGGTATATATAATTGAGGACGCTTTAGTATTACTGTTCTCTCTCTCCATACATATATTGTATACGGTACGTACCGGTATATAATTGAGGACGCTTTAGTATTACTGTTCTCTCTCTCCATACATATATTGTATACGGTACGTACCGGTATATATTTGTCACTCGTTATTTTAAAGCCCCATATTGCTCACCGTCTGGTTATAATTACTGTTATAAATATATCATGTATGTTTTCATCTTGTGTATCTCTTCGTTGAACTGAATTTACTTACTCGCTTGCTCTTGTTAACCCCTTGAAGGTCTGACGCGTTTTTAGCAGTTTATTTTGGCTATCATTAGACGATTTTATGTAGCTTAGGAAGGATCTGTGGGTATTAAAAGGGTAAACACTCTCTCAATCAACCCTTTGACTTCCATATACCGTTACTAATCTGAATACAATCGTCTAATAGTAGCCAGAAAACAGAACAGAAATACGTATTGGAGCTTGAAAGGGTTAATTTGTGTGGTACCGGTACGGTACATAGTAATGTATTAACTAATGTTACCTGTTTTCTACCGAATAATATATGCTTGTTACAGGCAGCTTTGGCTTTTGTTACTTCATTCAAACAGAACAAAAATATAAACAATCGAAAACAAGTCCCTCCTCAATGTAATATGCGCCAAATTATTAAATAAAAATAAAACAAAACAAATGAACACTGCTAATCTATTAAGGGGAGATTTCCACTCGAGGGATTTTTTCTTGACCCTTTTCTCCTTCATGGTTAGCCCCATTGCTTTTGATACTTTAAGACGTTCGCCCCATTAGTTTGTCGATTTTAAGAACTTTCGCCCCATGTCTGTCAATTTTAAGACTTTTCATGCCATTTAGGTGTCGATTTTTTCCTGGCGAGCGATAGCGAGCCTGTAAATGAAGAGGAACCGGCCTTCGGCCGGGAAATTTTCTACCGAAAAATGTACAAATTTATCTTGAAAGGGGGTCTAGGGGCTGTAATGTTAAGCTTGATGGAAGCCTAGCGAACTACGGTAACTAAAACCCTCCCCTTAACCCATACTGTACCGGTGACATCTTAAAACCCTCCCCTTAACCCATACTGTACCGGTGACATCTTAAAACCCTCCCCTTAACCCATACTGTACCGGTGACATCTTAAAACCCTCCCCTTAACCCATACTGTACCGGTGACATCTTAAAAACCCTCCCCTTAACCCATACTGTACCGGTGACATCTTAAAACCCTCCCCTTAACCCATACTGTACCGGTGACATCTTAAAACCCTCCCCTTAACCCATACTGTACCGGTGACATCTTAAAACCCTCCCCTTAACCCATACTGTACCGGTGACATCTTATTCATTAACCCAAACCCTCCCCTTAACCCATACTGTACCGGTGACATCTTATTCATTAACCCAAACCCTCCCCTTAACCCATACTGTACCGGTGACATCTTATTCATTAACCCAAACCCTCCCCTTAACCCATACTGTACCGGTGACATCTTATTCATTAACCCAAACCCTCCCCGTAACCCATACTGTACCGGTGACATCTTATTCATTACATTTCAGCTGCATTTAAACGATTTAATAAAGCTTAGGAAGGATATAATTATGGTAGCTAAAAGAATCAACTAAGATGGTCTGTAGCCTTTTAATGGGTAGACGTCCTTCCTAAGCTGAATAAAATAGTCTAATAGTTGCCAGAATATAATGCAAAATACACCATCAGTACAGGAGAGGTTAACCCCTTCTGTACCGGCGACGTCTTTTTAAGTTTATTCTTGCTATATTTAGACGATTTTATGCAGTTTAAGAAGGATCGGTGGAAGTAGAAAGGGTTAACTGGGATAGTTCGAAGCCTGTTAATTGCTGGAGGCCCTTTTTAAACTGAATAAAATCGTCTAATAGTAGCCAGCATAAAGTTACAAGGACAGCACGGTAATGAAGGGGTTATTAAGGGGAGATTTCCACTTGAGGGATTTTTTTCTTTACCCCTTTCTCCCTCATGTTTAGCCCCATTGCTTTTGAGATTTTAAGACGTTCGCCCCATTAGTTTGGCGATGTTAACAACTTTCACCCCATTTATGTCACTTTTAAGACCATTCGTGCCATTTAGGTGTCGATTTTTTCCTGGCGAGCGATAGCGAGCCTGTAATTTAGGAGGAACCGGCCTTCGGCCGGGAAATTTTTCTACCGAAAAATTTACAAATTTATCTTGAAAGGGGGTCAAGGGGGTGTAATTTCAAGCTTGATGGAAGTCTAGGAAACACACTAAAAACCTCCCCTTATTGATTTACTGCATCCCCAAGCAGTATTTTATAACAGGCTATTGGGAAACTCATACAAACTATGGCAGTAAAAATGATACCGAGTTTATGGAGGAGACATAAAGTAGAGAGTTTCCCATTAAGGGGGGGATCAGATAACTTGAGGGGAGATGGGTCGTTTGTTTGGTCCCCTTTCTCCCTCATGTTTAGCCCCATTAGTGTTCAGATTGTAAGAGGTTTGCCACATTAGTTTGTCGATTTTAAGACCTTTCACCCCATTCCCTTGTCAATATGAAGACCTTTCGTGCTATTTAGGTGTCGATTTTGTTTCCTGGCGAACGATATGAGCCTGTAATTTTGGAAGAACCGGCCTTTGCCCGAGACATTTTTCTACCGAAAAATGCACAAATTAATCTAGAAGGGCGATTTAATGGATGTTAGTAGAAGTTTGATGGAGGTCTAGGGAGGAAACTATAAAAATAATGAATACATTAAAAAATCGACGAAAAAGTGAACCATGCCCTCTTGACCGTTCTCCGGCGTATTTCCAACCACAATGTAACATAAATATTGAGATAAAGCCGAGTCTCGTGTTCGGGAATTCCACATAATTTAGAGATACCGTAGGGGTGCAGAAGAATACCATACAAAGGAATACAAAGGAATACAAAGGAATATACAGGAATACAAAGGAATATAAAGGAATACAAAGGAAGACAAAGGAATATACAGGAATACAAAGGAATATACAGGAATATAAAGGAATATAAAGGAATACAAAGGAATATAAAGGAATACAAAGGAATACAAGGAAAGACAAAGGAATACAAAGGAATATAAAGGAATACAAAGGAATATAAAGGAATACAAAGGAATACAAAGGAATATAAAGGAATACAAAGGAATATAGAGGAATACAAAGGAATATAGAGGAATACAAAGGAAGACAAAGGAATATAAAGGAATACAAAGGAATATAAAGGAATACAAAGGCATATAGCCTACAGGAATATAAAGGAATACAAAGGAATATAAAGGAATACAAAGGAATACAAAGGAATATAAAGGAATACAAAGGAATATAAAGGAAGACAAAGAAATTTACAGGAATATAAAGGAATACAAAGGAATATAAAGGAATACAAAGAAATATAAAGGAAGACAAAGGAATATAAAGGAAGACAAAGGAATATAAAGGAATACAAAGGAATATAAAGGAATATAAAGGAAGATAGGAAGACAAAGGAATATAAAGGAAGACAGGAATATAAAGGAAGACAGGAATATAAAGGAAGACAGGAAGACAAAGGAATATAAAGGAATATAAAGGAAGACAGGAATATAAAGGAAGACAGGAAGACAAAGGAATATAAAGGAATATAAAGGAAGACAGGAATATAAAGGAAGACAGGAAGACAAAGGAATATAAAGGAATATAAAGGAAGACAGGAAGACAAAGGAATATAAAGGAAGACAGGAAGACAAAGGAATATAAAGGAATATAAAGGAAGACAGGAAGACAAAGGAATATAAAGGAATATAAAGGAATATAAAGGAAGACAGGAAGACAAAGGAATATAAAGGAATATAAAGGAATATAAAGGAAGACAGGAAGACAAAGGAATATAAAGGAAGACAGGAAGACAAAGGAATATAAAGGAATACAAAGGAATATAAAGAAATACAAAGGAAGACAAAGGAATACAAAGGATGACAAGCAACAACATATCTTACTAAGCTACTTGTATAAAAAATATATAAATACAGTACAACTAAATACATAAAAGATTGCCACAACAATCAACTAAAGGACTTCAGCTCCAAAAAGGATGTAGTCCAGAAAACAATGTAATTGTATTCTAGCTATATTTAGACGATTTTGAGCAGCTTAAGAAGGATCTGTGGGCGTAAAAAGTGACAAGTGAGATAGTTCGAAGCCTGATAATTGCTGTAGACCCGTTTTTAAGTGCGTAAAATCGTCTAGTAGAAGCCAGAATATAGTTAAAAGGACGTCGCCGGTACAGAAGGGGTTAAGCTCTGTAACTCACAAACGACCAGAGTCATCGAACTAATATGTCTACCAATTGGGAAGGGTCAGCCAGGGAATAGGTGTGGAAAATTACAGCCCATTTGCTCTAGCCCTCTTTGAGTTACAGAGGTTAGGATTCACGCTGTCTGGCCTAACTACTTGGAACAGGGTATAACTTCTTGACTGATTCCATTTAAGAGGAGGTGGGTCGGTTTTCTGGTCCCCCTTCTCTCTTATGCTTAGCCCCAGTAGATTTCAGAATTTAAAATGTTTGCCCCATTACTTTGTCGATTTTAAGACCTCTCGCCCCATTTCTTAGTCAACATTAAGACCTGTCGTGCTCTTTAGGTGTCGATTTTTTTCCTGGCGAACGATAGTGAGCCTGTAATTTTGGAAGAACCGCTGGACATTTTTATACTGAAAAATGTACAAATTAATCTAGAAGAGGGATCTAATGAATGTTTTGTTTCAAGTTTGATGGAGGTCTAGGGAAGAAACTAAAAAAAAAAAAAAAAAAAAAAAAAAAAAAAAAAACTATCTAGGCCTATATATCTATTGCCAGACGCCTTACTCCCCTTAACCCTTATTTAGCGGGCTAGGTGGTCTAGTTGACCGTAGCGCCCAGCGGGTTTCTTTTACCCTAAATAGGGTTGTTTCCGTGCTCATTTTCATGCCTAAATAAGACCCAGAGTGTAAAACAAGTATCTATCCCTGAAAGGGTGTAAACAGAGCTTTCCAATGACACCCGAACCATCCTTGTACAACCACTGGTTCTCTTGCAACGATCGTGCAACACGAGTGCAAAAACCCTGAAATAAGGTAATTTCCTTACATAATTCCCTGTGTAACGAGTGAGAAAGGAGGGGGGAAAGTAGAATACAGTTCAGTATGTCCACGGTGGTCGTGGGGAGCGGTCATAGGGTTGCTACGCTCATCCCACCGCTCAGCTCTCTCTCTCAGCAACATTACGTGCTGAAAATGGCGCTCGACAGATGTCGAGCGCCGCCACTTAGGCCAGATTTATTTCATTCGCCATATGTTGCACGCTGCCAGTTAGGGGTTAATGGGGGTGGCCATACACAAAGTGCCCCCAAGCGGAACTATCCCCTGCAAGAGGGACAACCCCTGCCAGTTTACTGAAGGACTTACAGGATTGACCACTCAATTTAGGGTCCGTCCAACTCCGAGGCCTTTTATGTATTTTTTTAGCACTATTTTTCTACAGTGGTGTGCGGCTAATCCATCCACTAACCTGCTTCACCCTAAGGTAGCAGTACGGATTTATATAAGGTTTACTCCCCTAGACAGGTTGCCGGCCAAGGCTGACGAGTCCCCTCCACCCAGATTTTTATAAGGTTATCTCTCCTAGATGAGTTGCCGACCAAGGCTAACGAGTCCCATCCACCCGTAAATAATACAAAATAAATAAATATACCAAAATGTGAATCATCCCCCTTAATTCAAGTTCTCTCTTCCTGTCACTGTCCTACTATCATATGTATTGGGGGACTTGATCTTTTTTGTCCGTCTCTCTCTCTCTCTCTCGTATTTATTGGGGCCTACATCTTTTATATCTTCTAGCTTGTCTTCTATTCCCTTGGTCCCCTACTCGCTCTCGCTCGCTCTCTCACTCACTCACTCACTCACTCACTCACTCACTCACCCACACACACACACTCTCTCTCTCTCTCACTCTCACCCTCTCTCTCTCCACGTCTTCCTTTCAACCAACTTCCCCTTCTTCTCTCTCCGTCATACAAGTTCATAATCTGGCAGCATTATATTCAGTCATGGCGGAATAGAAGGATTACATCAAGGGGAAGTTGGAGAGTTGGGTGGTGTGGTGGTGGTGATGGTGTTATAATGGTGGTGATGGTGTTATAATGGTGGTGATGGTGATGGTGTTATGGTGGTGTGTTGTGGTGCTTGGTGATAGTGGTTTAGTGTTGGTGATGTTAGTTTGCTTGGCGAAATTTATTCATCTAGAGAAATGTAAATATGCCAGTGAACGCAATATGAGCAAAGTTTTGTTGACCCAAAAGAAGAATATGAGCTAAAAGATGGTGCAATTTGACAGTGAGATAATCAGAGTCTAAGGTACCGGTAATAAGCAAAGTTTGGGAGAGGTAAACCAGGTAATGTAATCAAGGGTTAAGACCAACAAAAAAAAAATATATATATATATATAAAATGGTAAAGTCTATTGTCCACCAGTCTATTGTCCATCAGTCTATTCCCCACCAATTTATTCCAGTATTCCCCACCAGTCTATTCCCCACTAGTCTATTCCGGTATTCCCCACCAGTCTATTCCCCACCAGTCTATTCCCCACCAGTCTATTCCTCACCAGTCTATTCCAGTATTCCCCACCAGTCTATTCCTCACCAGTCTATTCCAGTATTCCCCACCAGTCTATTCCCCACCAGTCTATTCCTCACCAGTCTATTCCAGTATTCCCCACCAGTCTATTCCTCACCAGTCTATTCCAGTATTCCCCACCAGTCTATTCCTCACCAGTCTATTCCAGTATTCCCCACCAGTCTATTCCCCACCAGTCTATTCCTCACCAGTCTATTCCAGTATTCCCCACCAGTCTATTCCTCACCAGTCTATTCCAGTATTCCCCACCAGTCTATTCTCCATCAGTCTATTCTCCACTAGTCTATACCTCACCAGTCTATTCCAGTATTCCTCACTAGTCTATTCCCCACCAGTCTATTCCAGTATTCCCCACCAGTCTATTCTCCACTAGTCTATACCTCACCAGTCTATGCCAGTATTCCGCACCAGTCTATTCCCCACCAGTCTATTCCCCACTCGTCTATTCCCCGCCCAGACGCTGCCTGGGCGGGATAATGTAGACATATTGAGGACCAGTACATTGATCTCTATAAACGACTGAATGGCTCGTGTAAGTTGAAAAATACCACAACCAACCATTTTCCCTTTGAGAGTGCATGGGGGACGATAGTTAGCTCAACTATAATAACATGCCATTGGTAGGAGACGCTTGGCAGATCAATTAACATAGGCCTACAGCACCTTATTAACCCCTTGAAGCTCTGATGCGTTGTAGCAGTTTATTTTGGCTGTCATTAGACGACTTTGTGCAGCTTAGGAAGGATCTGTGGGTATTTAAAGGGTAAAGACTATTGTAATCAACCCTCTGACTTCCATATACCCTTCCTAAGCTGAATAAAATCGTCTAATAAATACCAGAAAACAAAACTGAAATGCGTATTGGAGCTTGAAGGGGTTAACATAAGGTCTCCCATACTTAGTCCTGACCCCAAAATGTGTAGTAAAGTTGGCCAAGGATGGTTAAGAACATGTTCAAAATGTCCTGTGTGTGAACGATGCTTTTAACTCATGAACACGATGACAATTGTACTGTGTATCCAAGTTGGGTGTGTTCTTGTTGATTTTTTATTTTTTTTTTCTTCTATATTCCAACTACTCCCTCTCGGGCATAGGCTGATAGCCTTTACACTCTACCGCTGAACACGGTGAGGCCCGTGAGGTCTTGTTCCAGTCTAGGGAGTGAGACATGCGAAGCACCTATTCACGGCTCGAACCCAACTCCATCTCTGAAGCTGCTTCGCCTCTGCGCTTCACAGTCTCACTCCCCAGGCTCGGATCCTCACTCTCAGAACGCCACCTATTGAGCAATTAACTCACTAGGCATTGCCCCCCTGTAGCATATTTTGAATATGGTAATATTCATACAGTGCTATTTAATCAGGGAACAATGAGGGTATTTTGTTTTGGCATTTCGGTGTGCTATGGTAATGCACTGAAACTAGGTACAGCACAAATTCCATCCCAATAATATCTTCCCATTGACATATTAGGATTCGAACCCGGGTCCATTGGATTACCAGTCCAGTGGCAAGACCACTCTGCCACACCTCCCCTTTATGATATCAAGGGGTAAATAAGAGATATGGAATGGGGAAGACGATATTGAGCGTGATTGTGTTGGTGTTGGGTGTGTATGCATGAATGTATACTAAATGGAATAGGCCGCGTGTGCTACGACTAATGGCCGTATGCTTAACAATGTGTTACGGTACACAAATGTGGTGTCATGTTATTAGGTTGCCAGATAGGAATGTAGTGTGATGATGCCGCAATTATGTAGCATTACACAAATATTTAACCACGCGTCTATAAAACTCACCCCAGACATTGGCTTAAGTTATATTCAAAATGAAATCATATTCCTTCTTGGATTACTAACTCATTTAGTTCACAATGTTTCGGACACTGACTAATACTCTGAGGGATAAGCACTTTTCCCAGTAACTATAAAGATACCAATAACACTTGTTGAGCGAAAACCACTGGAATCTATGACAACATTTAATACCCCCGGTTGTACAGTACAACGACACCTTGTTAGATTCTGGCTAACGCTAAGCAATTTAATTAAACTCGGAAACAGCAACTCGTAGTAAAAGTTTAGATTATGCCACTAACCTCAAGAATGTTTCAAAAGCCGGTCAGACTATTCTCCAAGTCAAATTTCCTTCCTTCCTTCCATCCTTTTCTTCCGCTAATTGTTAGGAGTTATGTTATGGGCGTAATCAGGGAGATTTTTTTTTTTTTTATCCGGCCGTCCGGTTCATCCGCCCACCAACAGTTTTCTCAGGCCTTCATCTTATATAATTATACTGTATATATATTCTTTTCTCATACTTTATATTTTCTATCTTCTTGAGCGGGGGTCTAGGGGAGGGTTTTCGTAATTTGAGGGAGGTCTAGCGAGGAAACTAAAAATTACATTAATACATGAATTAATAGGCCAAAAAAGCAGCCACTGTCCCCTGAACTGATGAAATTATATATATATATATATATATATATATGGAGGTTAAATCACAAATACATGTGATCAAATAATGTAGTAAAACTCGCTAGGAAAATTTAAACAATGGAACACCAAGCTTTCGTCTATTCTCCAAGACATCTTCAGGGTAATATATATATACAGTATATATATATATAAAGCTATGGTGTCATGCTGCAAGTTTGTTTAGTTGCCTAGCAGGAAATATAAGTTTATTGTACACATTTCCATTCATACTTGAAGAATTACATAGACTCTCATTACATTATTGTAATTATACTGAAAATTAAAAGGGGTATTGGAAATATAGGATCAGGGTCCAGAGAATATAGGGTCAACCCACGGCTGAGAGAAAACGCGTCGTCTTGTGCGCATGACGTCAGTTTCACCACAGTGGGAACAGAGGCTAGGGGTCAGTGGGAGGCCGGTCAGTTCATTCACTTTGAGAACTCGATCACGAACATACGAGGTGAAGCAAATCGAGTGTTTATTTTGCTTGTGCGTGGTATAATAATTTAGTGGAAATGTGACTGCTAAGATATTTTAATTGTGTAGCGTACAATCATGCCAAACAATTGTTCAGTGTATGGTTGTTTTTCAACCCACAGGCATAAGGGACTTATTTCTGTTCACGGTTTTCCTAAAAATGAAGAGATACAAAAGAAGTGGGTCAACCTATGCAAAAGGCAATATTATGCAGTTTACATTTTGAACCTACAGTAGTGCGTTTGAGAGACATTTGAAATACGAACTACTGAACCTACCAGTAGCCTACCAAACACACTCGTAAGACTGAAGGAAGGTTCACTCCCAACACTTCAGTTACCTACAACACAAGGTAAGGATTTTCAACAGTATGATACTATTCTTGAAGCACAGGGTAATATTCCATTTGTGTTATGTGCGTGTGTTTATGCATAGGAGAGTATTAAATTGGATATGGATTGTGTTGTTATGCACGTGCATGCGCAAAATGTGTGTGTGTGTGTGTAGCCTATACTTGTTTTTACAGTTTCATTGACAAGCGGCACAATACTGTGGGATATAAATATTATATATATATATATATATATATACCGGTATATATATATATATATATATTACCAAATGAAGACACCAAATAAAAACAAAAATATATATAGGCTATTATATATATATATATATATATATATATATATATATATATATATATATATATATATATATATATATATATAGTAGCCTATATATATAAAAAAATTATTGATTCACTTGCTAGTCATGAGAATATTACAAGCGTCTTCTGCTCCTATATTATTGAATAACTTATCTAACACGCAAATAATGGCCAAGTTGCCATTTCTCGCTCACGCTCTCTCTCTCTCTCTCATTACTTTGCGTTACCTGCCGCTCTGTTTCTAGAAATATTAGTAATTTTAAGCAAATTTCCAGATGGGGCTGTTTCGTGTGCCAGGAACATCAGAGTTGAAAGAAGAGGACACAAACGGCTTGTGCAAGATATTATGGATATAGAATCAGCACCGGAGATACCAAGGGAGCAGCCTGTAGAAGAGGGACCAGTTTTGGAAATAGAAGAATTACAACGCCAATTGGATGAATTGAAGAAGGAGCTCCATGCAGAGAAGGCAAAGTGGGAGGAGGAGAAGACGGTGTTGCTCGCCCAGCTTAATAGCACATCTGTCACTGCAACAGCTGTTGCTAGGGAAGCACTTTCTCAATATTTTTCTTCTTCCCAAGTGGAGTTTCTGCTAACCGGAAAGCCTATACATTACTGGGCTGAAGACGATATTAGTCGGGCACTTACTCTGCACAGCTTAAGCCCGAAAGCCTATAGGTATTTGAGAGAAAAGTGCAAATTTCCTTTCCCATCTGTGTCCACGTTAAATCGCTGGGTATCAAAACTAAATGTCGAACCAGGGATATTGCACCCTGTTTTAGATTTGCTTCAATACAAAGCAGAGTCAATGAGTGAACGTGATCGCGTCTGTGTTATGTCGTTTGATGAGTGCAGTATTACAAGTGAGTGGGGTTATGATAAAGGAAGTGACACTATCTATGATCCTAAAAAAAAGTGCAGTGTGTTTTGGTAAGAGGACTGGTGAATCCATGGAAGCAACTCATCTATTATGAATTTGACTGTAATATGAGCAAGACAATTTTGTTCAATATACTCATGAAGGTCGAAGCAGTTGGGTTTCATGTAGTTGCCATGGTGAATGATCTGTGTACTACCAATGTGAGATTATGGAATGAAATTGGTATAAATATGGAAAATACATCATTCACAAATCCTGCAGATTGTGATAGGGAAATTTGTGTGTTTGCCTATGCTCCACATCTCATTAAACTCATCAGAAATAATTTCTTGGATTCTGGCTTTGAACTTTCTGATGGTAAGTCTGTGTGTTGTGAATCAGTGCGTGAGATCATCAAGAGAAGCACTAGTGATCTAAAAGCTGCACATAAGCTGTCAGCGAAACACATCACTGTAAGTGGTGTGCAACACATGAATGTAAGGCTTGCAGCGCAACTGCTGTCTGAAACAACTTCAAAATCCTTAAGATACTTTGGGGAAAAAGATTTACTTCAGGATCTAGACTGGATGCTACAAGCCATTTCATTGGTTTAGTAGACTCTTGGTTTGATTTGCTTAATTCTAGAGCCCCACATGATGTAAAGGCTTCAAGAATTGCTTATGGGCTCAATCTGAAAGAGCAAAAACAAATCTTAGACACTATGATTCATACAGCAGATACAATGAGAGTCAGGGGACATAATAAGCATTTGCCATTTCAGAAAGGATTGATCATCTCATCAAGCTCATTATCTAAATTGCATAGCATGGTGAAAGACAAGGACAATATTTCATACATCTTGACACACAGAGTAAATCAAGATGTACTGGAGCACTTCTTTGGTTGTCTCCGGCAAATGGGAGCATGCTACCAACATCCGTCAGCAGTTTCTGTGAAGTATCGAGTGAGATCACATCTTGGAAAAGACAGTGCACTGATGGGATCAAAGTACAACTCTGAAAGAATATGTAATGATAGTAATATGACATCAAATTCCGTTTCTTTCATTAAAGATAGTCATTCAACTATGCCTGATAACGGAGAACTCTTGAGCGTGAGCTGTGCCTATCTGCAATGTTGTTCTCTTTGCCTGAGGCTGAAGAAGACTCGGAGTCTAATTGCTTGAGCAATGATGAAAGTAGTACCTCTGATAATTATGATGTTGCCCTACAGCCTATTGAATTTGAACAGGCTGATGAAGAGGAAGGACTTCAGTACTTTGGAGGATTTATTGCACACAAATTTCCTAAGTATGAGTACCTTGGCTCTAAAGTACCAATAGAAGACAACACATGGATAGGTGCAATAAGCAGAAATCCAGAGAAACTAGTTAAGCCTAGCTGTGACTTTTTCAAGAAATTAAAGATCATGGAAAAGATTTTCAAATGCTGCCATGGAGAAAAATCCCTAAAATCTGGCAAAGGTGCTATAAGCTTAGTATCATCGGATATTGCCAAGTTTGTTTCATTACCTCATGAAGTAATTACATACTTTGTCCGCTGTCGCACTTTCTTTAGAATTCGTGTGCTGAATAGAAATATTAATTCTTCCCGAAAAGTAGCAAATAAAATGTCTAGATTGATAAAGTAGCCACCCACCCCCACCCCCACATATAACAATGCACACTGAACCTATCTTAAAATATATAGCATAAAGGCAATGATGTTAAGTTACTATACACTAAACTATATATATTTATCAGATGTTGAGACAAATCCATTACATCACACACACACACCGTTTGTAAAATGTGATTGTATGTATGTGTGTGTTTTATGTGTGTGGTGTGCGCCCTCCTCCTACTTTTGTTTAACAGGATATAGGCGGAAAGGTATGACATTAGGGTTAATAATCAGCTTAACATTGACAAGCTAGAAATCCCCCCCCCCCCCCCCCAACACACTTACACACATATACAGTATAAAACGTGTTTTGTAAAATACAGTGTGGGTGTGGGTGTGTGTGTGTGTGTGTGTGTTCCCTCCTACTTTCCTTTAAGAGGAAATGGGCGGACATCAAAAAGACATTATAAGATGCCCTTCCTTAGGATTAAGAATAGTCCCTAAATCAGGTATCAACCCCTCCCACTCTCTCTTTCTCGCTCTCTCACTCTCACTTTCTCTCTCTCTCTCTCTCTCTCTCTCTCTCTCTCTCTCTCTCTCTCTCTCTCATATGAAATGAATTTAAACATTTTCCTGGTGTATATATGTTATTTATTGGTATGCTCGCTATTATCCATAATTTATTACCTCCTTTTTTTGCACATTTAATTGTAAAATAAACTGAGCTTGATGTATTTTAATGTTTTTTTGTTTGTTCTGTAACATTAAATAAGACTATTTACACGCATAGTTCAATATATCACAAATAACAGATGTCTTATATGAGGGGTTCAGGCTGAGCGTAGTGAATGTGACGTCACTCACTCGCAGGTACCTGCGCGTGGGTAGACACTATATTCTCTGGACCCTGTATAGGATGGTAGCAATTATAATTTATCTTGAAGGGGGGTCTAGGGGGTGTTTTTTTAAAGTTTGATGGAGGTCTAGCAAAGTTACTATAAAATGAATAGGCCTAAATAAATAAATCCATAGGCCTAGAGCCCTAGACCAACAAATAACCACTACCCCCGTAACCCTTTGAGTACGGTACCAGCGACGTGTTTTATATTATATTGTAGCACGGTTTAGGCTGCTGTGGTGCGATTGTCGCCAGGTGCAAGTGCTTCAGGGGGACTTTATTGAGTTTTGCTGAGACACTGTTAGCGCTATACCAACATCAGCCACAGTGATAACATGATGGGGCGTTGTTGTGGCAAGACTTTGTTGTACTGTGCTGCAGTAAAGACTGTAGCCACCGTGTTATGATTGCTGTGCACTGTGTGCAGTACTGTGACTGTACCATGGAAGCCACATTTACTGTGGACGGTTGCAGTCTTTAAACCCATATGTATGTATGTATTTAGACGGTATTATGCAGCTTAAGAAGGATCTGTGGTAGTTAAAATGGTTGGTTGAGATAGTTTGAAGCCTTGTTATGACTAGAGACCCTTCCTAAGCTAAATAATCTCGTCAAATAGTTGCCAGAATATGATGAAAAGGACGTCCCTGGTATTGAACGGGTTAACATAGAAACAAATATAAAAATAAAAAAGGTCCTCCCGGGATTCGAACTCAGGACACCACACCCATAACATAAGCATTTAAACCATTACACCACCACATGACAGTAAAATAAAAGCAGTGTGAGGCAAGGGTGGGTAGGCAGTAGACAACCCGCATGGTCTAGTGGTCTCCCTAGGGTCTTCTCGTGATCAACCATTTCCTCAACCTCCTTGATGCTCTAAGTTGTTACGCAGTCTGTTAGTCTGTTATGTTGTTATGCAGTCTGTTAGTCTGTTATGTTGTTATGCAGTCTGTTAGTCTGTTATGTTGTTATGCAGTCTGTTAGTCTGTTATGTTATGTTTTATTTCTGTCTCTCTCTCTCTCTCTTTCTCTCTCACATACTGCATATATTTATATACAGTATACAGTAGGCTATACTGTATGTTTTTTTTGTTTTTTTTGTTCTATGTGATTGCGGGAGGCAAAAGGCATAACTGCCTATAGCGAGTGCCTCCCCCATAGTTGAAAGAGTGACAGGGCCAAAATCAAGGGACGTTCGAGCCAAAATGCCTGGACACACGGAGTTTGAAGCAATTTAAGTCATAGGAAGAGGGAAAGACTGATTCTGGGAGAGAGTTCCAGAGCTCAGATGTTGAGTAGAAGAAAGTTTGAGAGTAACGTTTCACTCTTGGGTTGGAGAGTTGCACAGAGTAGGGGTGGGATTGAGTTGCAAGACGGGTACCACGTGCTCTACGTAAAGGAGGTGGTATGCACTGGGATAGCTCTGAGGAACACTGATTATTATAGTAGCGATAGAATAGCGAGAGAGATGCAACATTGCGGCGGAGAGAGAGAGATTGCAGAGAGTTGGTGAGTGGACGGGAGTTAATGATACGAAAGGCCTTCCTTTCAACTTTGTCTAGGAGAGCGGTGTGAGAGGAACCTCCCCACACATGTGAACAATACTCAATACAAGGGCGCACTATGCCCCTGTACAGAGCAAGAAGCTGTGCAGGGGAAAAGAACCCCCTAAGGCGGTTGAGCACACTCAGCTTCTGGGAGGCTGCCTTAGCAAGACTGGTAATATGGTCCTTCCAAATGAGAGCAGAAGAAAAAGAGACACCAAGAATATTGAGAGAAGATGAAGGGTTGATTTTTGTATTGTTGAAGAATAAGGGATAGTCCGCTGGGAGATCCTGACGGGTAGATAGATGGAGAAATTGGGTTTTAGAAGCATTAAAGTTAACAAGGTTTACTCTGCCCCAATTGGAAATAGTATTTAGATCAGAATTTAAGAGTTCTATGGCTTCATTACGTTTGTTGTTGAGGGATTGCTGGCTGGGGCGTTCTGAAAAACTAATGGAGTAGTGTAAGGTTGAGTCGTCTGTGTATGAATGGATGGGAATTAAGGTACAGTTAAGGAGATCATTTATAAAAATTAGAAAGAGAATAGGAGATAGGACAGAGCCCTGAGGAACACCGGAGTTTATAGGGTGAGGAAGTGAACAATGGCAGTCCACAACCGCAGCTATGGAACGGCCGGAAAGGAAATTAGAGACAAAGGCACAGATGGAGGGATAGAAACCGAAGGAGGGTAGTTTAGAAATTAAAGATTTATGCCAGACTCTATCGAAGGCTTTCGATATGTCTAGTGCAATAGAAAAAGTCTCACCGAAGTCCCGAAAGGAGGATGACCAAGAGTTAGTAAGATATGAAAGAAGATCACCAGTAGAGCGACCCTTAAGGAAGCCATACTGGCGATCTGAGAGCAGATTATGAGAAGAGAAATGCTTAAGAAATTTGGAAGCAAGAATAGTTTCAAAAACTTTAGAAAGACAAGAGATAAGAGCAATTGGACGATAGTTGGAGGGTTGAGAGCGGTCACCCTTCTTTGGGACAGGTTGAATGTGAGCAAACTTCCAGCATGAAGGGAAGACGTTAGAGGATAGACAGAGACGAAAGAGTTTGCCTAGGCAGGGAGTCAGCACGGAAGCACAGTTTTTGAGAACAACAGGAGGAACACCGTCCGGACCGTACGCCTTATTAGTGTTAAGCCCAGAGAGGGTAGAAAGTACATCTTTAGAAGAGATTAGGATATTAGGCATAAGTAAGAGAGAGGAGGGCGGAGAGGGAGGAATAGCACCGGAATCATCCAAGGTGGAGTTTCTAGCAAAAGTTTGAGCGAAGAGTTTAGCTTTGTCAGAGGAAGAAATGATGGTTGTGCCATCAGAGTGGGAAAGGGGAGGGAAAGACGAGGAAGAGAAATTGTACTGTATATATATATATATATATATATATATATATATATATATATATATATATATATATATATATATATGTATGTACTGTATATATACTGTATATATATACAGTATGTATATATATATATATATATATATATATATATATATATATGTTTCTAGTCTCTCAGTGGGGATCGAACCATCGACCATCAGGATGATAGCCGACGCTTTAATCAATTACACCACAATTACACCACGGCAGTCTAAAAGACACTCAGCCTTCTATCCTATTTATGTTAGGGAGAAGGGAAACCCACTAGGCGAATATATTTCAATTCAAACCTAGTTGTAGGATCCATATTTCCAGAATACCATACACGGATTTTTGAGTGTCCCGACGCAACTCGGGTAGAAATTGATTTCATTTAATTCTAACCCACAAAGCATGAGAGTTACAAATATTGAGAATATATCACAAATACACGTGAGCCACTAAATGTTTCTAGTCTCTCAGTGGGGATCGAACCATCGACCTCTCTCTCTCTCTCTCTCTCTCTCTCTCTCTCTCTCTCTCTCTCTCGCTTGTGTCAAAGAGTACTGCGTGCCTGCTGGCCATTTGCTTTGAAAATTCTCCTGGATTAAAGGGGAGACGGACCATTTTTTTTTTTTTTTTTTTCTATTAATTACTTTATTTGTTAGTGTTCTCGCTAAACCTCCATCATGCTTTGAAAAACACCCCCTACACCTCCCTTAAAGATACATTTGTACATTTTTCGGTAGAAAGTAAAAGGCCGGTTCCTCTTAAAATTTCAGGCTCGCTATCGCTCGCCAGGAAATAATAGACAATAGACACCTAAATGGCACGAAAGGTCTTAAAATTGACAACGAAATGGGACCAAAGGTCTTAAAATCGACAAACTAATGGGCCGAACGTCTTATAATCTCAAAACAAATGGGGCTTAACACGAGGGAGGAAGGGGATCAGAAAAACGACCCATCTCAACAGTCCATCAGCCTCACCTGAAATCACCAAATGTTTCATATTTATAAACACACAAAATTGCACGGGATCTAAATACAAAATCGTGTTCGAACATAATATTATAGAGTATTTGTAAGTTTAGCTACCCAGTGTGTACAGTCGCGCTAATAAGTCATGTCCCAGCTGTCATTTCGTTTGGCTTGCTCTGTGCTGTATTTATGTCTGTCAGATGTTGAATAGGGTGGGTAAGTGTAGGAACATGTTTGAATATCTCACTCGATATGAAGAAATGAAGCTTAGATATTGCTGATACCAATTATTGATCAAAACAGACATCACTTATTAGCGCGACTGTACAAGGGGGGGGGGGGGGGGAGGGCGTAATAAGTGTCCTTTCACTAACATACAGTTTAGTTGACTGTATAATACATATTTGTTTTAACCATGCACAAAGGTAAAGGAAAACATATAGTTAGGCTACCCTCATGTTTGTTGGAGTGGAGCGGTACCGTATGTCAAACCCCAGGCGGTATGGTCCCTAAGTTGGGTCGTGTTTGTAGTACCGGTAATGACCCGTTCGGCTTATAGGTGTTTGTTATACTTTTTATTTTATTAGAACGATCACCTTCCCCTCCCCCCCCCCCCCCCCCCTGATACCTTCACCCCCCTCCATTCCCTCTCCCTGTAACCTTCTACCCTGTCACCTCCGGCCCCCACCCCCCTTGTCACCTTCGCCCCCCCCCCCCCATTCCCTCCTCCTGTCACCTTCGGCCCCCCCCTCCCATTCCCTATCCCTGTCACCTTCACCCCCTCCCCACTCCCTCCCCCTGTCACCTTCGGCCCCCCCATTCCCTACCCCTGTCACCTTCACCCCCTCCCCCTGTCATCTTCACCCCCTCCCCACTCCCTCCCCCTGTCACCTTCGGCCCCCCCCCCCCCATTCCCTACCCCCTGTCACCTTCCCCCCCCCCCCCCTCCCTATCACCTTTGTTCTCCTGTTGCTGTCTCGTCAACTTGTCACCTCGAGTGACAACTAAATCGATGACACTTCACCTCTTCATCCCCGGCCCCTAACATGGGTCCTGTAATACCTTGTTGTTGTTGTTGGTGCTGTTGTTGTAAGTTGTTGATGTTGATTTAGGTGTTGTTGTTGTTATTGTTTTTTTATATTGTTGTTTTTCTTGATGTTGTTGTTGTTGAAGTAGTGGTTGTTGTTGATGTTGTTGTTGTTGTTGTTGTTGAAGTAGTGGTTGTTGATGGTGTTGTTGTTGATGGTGTTGTTGATGATGGTGTTGTTGATGTTGTTGTTGATGTTGTTGTTATTGTTTTTTTATATTGTTGTTTTTGTTGATGTTGTTGTTGATGTTGTTGTTGTTGTTGTTGTTGTTGTTGTTGAAGTAGTGGTTGTTGTTGATGTTGTTGTTGATGTTGTTGTTGTTGTTGTTGTTGTTGAAGTAGTGGTTGTTGTTGATGTTGTTGATGTTGTTGTTGTTGTTGTTGAAGTAGTGGTTGTTGTTGATGTTGTTGATGGTGTTGTTGATGATGATGGTGTTGTTGATGATGGTGTTGTTGATTATGGTGTTGTTGATGGTGTTGTTGATGATGGTGTTGTTGATGATGGTGTTGTTGATGATGGTGTTGTTGATGATGGTGTTGTTGTTGATGTTGTTGTTGATGGTGTTGTTGATGATGGTGTTGTTGATGATGGTGTTGTTGATGATGGTGTTGTTGATGATGGTGTTGTTGATGGTGTTGTTGATGGTGGTGTTGTTGATGATGGTGTTGTTTATGGTGTTGTTGATGATGGTGTTATTGATGGTGTTGTTGATGGTGGTGTCGTTGATGGTGGAGTTGCTGTTGATGTTGTTGATGGTGTTGTTGTTGATGTTGTTGTTGTTGTTGTTGTTGAAGTAGTGGTTGTTGTTGATGTTGTTGTTGATGGTGTTGTTGATGATGGTGTTGTTGATGATGGTGTTGTTGATGATGGTGTTGTTGATGATGGTGTTGTTGATGATGGTGTTGTTGATGATGGTGTTGATGGTGTTGTGATGATGGGGTTGTTGTTGATGTTGTTGTTGATGGTGTTGTTGATGATGGTGTGTTGATGATGGGTGTTGATGATGGTGGTTGATGATGTGTTGATGATGATGGTGTTGTTGATGGTGTTGTTGATGGTGTTGTTGTTGTTGATGGTGTTGTTGATGATGGTGTTGTTGATGATGTTGAAGTTGTTTTTGATGATGGTGTTGTTGATGATGATGGTGTTGTTATTGTTGATGGTGCTGTTGTTGATGGTGTTGTTGATGATGGTGTTGTTGATGATGGTGTTGTTGATGATGGTGTTGTTGATGATGGTGTTGTTGATGGTGTTGTTGATGATGGTGTTGTTGATGATGGTGTTGTTGATGATGGTGTTGTTGATGATGGTGTTGTTGATGATGGTGTTGATGATGGTGTTGTTGATGGTGTTGTTGATGATGGTGTTGTTGATGATGGTGTTGTTGATGATGGTGTTGAATTTTTTTGAATTAAGAATAGTTTCAGATGCAAGAAATGAGAGGAATTGGACGATAGTTGTAGGGTTGAGAGCAGTCACCCTCCTTTTGGACAGGTTGAATGAAAGCAAACTTCCAGCAAGAAGGGAAGACGTTAGAGGAAATACAGAGACGAAAAAGTTTGCCTAGGCAGGGAGTCAGCACGGAAAATAGTTTTTGAGTACGGTACAATGGGCGGAACACCATCCGGACCGGATGGTGTTCTTAGTATTAAGGGGGGTTGGGCCGGTTTTCTGGACCACTTTCTCCCTCATGTTTAGCCCCATTAGTTTTCAGATGTTAAGATGTTTGTCCCATCAATTAGTCAATTTTAAGACCTTTCGCCCCATTTCTTCGTCAATATTTAGACCTTTCGTGCTATTTAGGTGTCAATTTTTTCCCTGGTGAACGATAGTGAGCCTGTAATGTTGGAAGAACCGGCCTTCGGCCGGGACGTTTTTCTACCGAAAAATGTACAAATTCATCTAGAAGGGTGATCTAATGGATGTTTTTTTTAAATTTGATGGAGGTCTAGGGAGGAAACTAGAAAATATATGAATAACTGAATAAATATACCAAAAACCAGCCCCTCTCCCCTTAACAAAGCTGAGAAATATATAAATACATAAATAATAAGATAAAACATACCGGCACTTCACTAATACATGGGAGGAAAGAACATTATCCATCTTCTTGCCGATACCCAATACAAATACAATACAAAGTAGCTTATCGTTCCCAGGGTCTATTGTGTAGGCTACAGGACAATAGGTCTCTGGCATAACATGTCTGTGTGTGTGTGTGAGAGAACTGATGGTGGATGGTGGTGTTGGGTGAGTAGTAGTTCTACTTGGCTAGGGTGATAGCTGATTCAATAAGCCTGTGAGAAGCTAGATGGCAAATATACATACTAGTAAATACTGGTGATAGTAAAATGTTGTTATTGTTGTTGTCGTTGGTGGTGTTGTTGTTGCTTTTGTTGTTGGTGTTGTTGTTGTCGGTGGTGTGGTTTTGTTGTTGTTGTTGGTGGTAGTGTGGTGTTGTTGCTGGTGGTGGTGGTGGTGGTGTGGTGTTGTTGTTGGTGGTGGTGGTGGTGTTGTTGTTATTGTTGTTCTTGGTGGTGGTGGTGTTGTTATTGTTGGTGGTGGCGTTGTTATTGTTGTTGGTAGTGGTGGTGTTGATGTTGTTGGTGGTGGTGATGTTATTGTTTTTGTTGGTGGTGTGGTGTTTTTAAACAACCAGAACACACGACGTGGATCAGCTCTGAAATCAATGGAAGGAACCACACAAGGTGACCCCGTAGCAATGGCAATGCATGCAATAGGTCTCTCAGTGTTGCTAACCTTAACAAGCCATGAGGTGACGCAAGTCAAGCAGGTGGCCTATGCAGACAATCTCACTGGAGCGGGAAAAGTCAACGATCTCAAGCACTGGTGGGAGAAAGTATAAAGTGTAGGCCCAGAAATAGGGTACCATCCAAATGCCAAGAAGTCAATACTAATAGTAAAACCAGAACATTATGAAAGTGCGTTAGAAGCTTTCAGCGGTAGTGAAGTGGTTGTAACAAAGGACGGACAGCGTCACCTTGGGGCAGTGATCGGCACGGAAGAGTTCAAGAACCAATACATAGAAGGGAAGGTCAGGGAG
>CM064513.1:86978352-87078352 GCA_032716605.1 Paralithodes platypus | reverse complement strand
TGTTGGTGGTGGTTGTAGTGTTGTTGGTGGTGTTGTCGGTGGTGGTGGTGTTGTTGTTTTTGTTTGTTGTTGTTGTTAGTTGTTGTTGGTGGTTGTGGCAGCTATGATGATGTCGATGTTGTGCGGAAACATTGCTATAACCACGGGCCAAATCCTTCCCTAAGCCTATAATGAAATAATGCTACCAAAACCATAATATATGTTATGCGTGGTGTATCATCGTAAAGAAGTTAATATATTCAGACAATACAACCACAAATACCCTCTAATAACATCACCAAGCATGATAAGAAAGCATAAGTCTCGTCACAGTTAGGAATTTAAGTTACCGGTAACATGACGTAACTTTGGACGGGGAGGTAGGCTAATTTCGGACATTCTGGAAAAACATATAATGAACCGCAGTTATGGGATAAATTCATGATGTTATGGAAAAACAAGTAAATTTGCGGTGTTCTTCCATAGGCTAATGCAGAGTAATTTTTCCAAAACTGTAGCTTATATTATTTTATCCAGAAATGTCCGAAGTAGCCTATACCCCCTTGTCTGAAGTTAGGCCATATTACGGTACCGGTAACTATATAATCATTTCCTGTAATATTAAGATTAACCGGCCTTCGGCCGAGACACATTCTATATACAAATGTACAAATTTATCTTGAGGGGTGTTTTTTTACAGCTTGATGAAGGTCTAGAGAGGAAACTAAAAAATAATAACAAAATAAAACAATAAGCAAATAAATACGCCCATCTCCCCGCGAGGAAATAAGTAAAGAGGAGGAGGGAGGAGATGGGATGAAAAGAGGAGGAGGGAGGAGATGGGATGAAAAGAGGCATGGGGGAAGTGAAAGGAGAGAGAGAGAGAGAGAGAGAGAGAGAAAACGCGCGAGCGAGAGCTAGATAAAAAACAATTAAGCCCCATCGCCAATGTTAAAAGCAATTAAAGTACAACAACAACAACAACAACAACAACAACAACAGGTATATTGGCACGATAGGTATCTCTTTGCAACTTGATCGGGGTACTGGTAGTTGCAATGTTCACAGCGACCCATTTGCAACATTAGTCCAAATTAAGGGGGTAGTACTCGGTTTTTCTGGACCCCCTTTTCCCTCATGTTTAGCATATTAGCTTTGAGGTTATAAGGCGCTCGTTCCGTTAGTTTGGCCATTTTGAGACCTTTTGCCTCATTTTGTTATCAATATTAACACCTTTCGTGCCCTCTAGATGTCAATTTTTTCCTGGTGAGCGATAGCGAGCCTCTACTTTTATAAGAAACCGGCCTTTGGCCGGTACATTTTTCTACCGAAAATGTTTACACATTTATCTTGAAAGGGGGTCTAGGGGGTGCTTTTCTAAGCTTGATGGAGGTCTAGCGAGGAAACTCAAAAATAAATTTAAATGATAAATATATAGACCAAAAACCAAGCACTACCCCCTTAATTGGTTCAGCCCAAAAATTAGAAAGGACAACAAAAGGGGCCACAGGTGACATTTGTTCCTGCATACCATACTGAAGGCGGTGTCACACGAGCACTTTTTCCGCCAATTTTCGACGAGCAAGTTTTTTCTCTCGCGCTATGTTGACTCTCTCGCTATGTTGACTCGCGCTATGTTGACTCTCTCGCTATGTTGACTCTCGCGCTATGTTGACTCTCGCGCTATGTTGACTCTCGCGCTATGTTGACTCTCGCGCTATGTTGACTCTCGCGCTATGTTGACTCTCGCGCTATGTTGACTCTCGCGCTATGTTGACTCGCGCTATGTTGACTCTCGCGCTATGTTGACTCGCGCTATGTTGACTCTCGCGCTATGTTGACTCGCGCTATGTTGACTCTCGCTATGTTGACTCTCGCGCTATGTTGACTCTCTCGCTATGTTGACTCTCTCGCTATGTTGACTCTCGCGCTATGTTGACTCTCGCGCTATGTTGACTCTCGCGCTATGTTGACTCTCGCTATGTTGACTCTCGCGCTATGTTGACTCTCGCGCTATGTTGACTCTCTCGCTATGTTGACTCTCGCTATGTTGACTCTCGCGCTATGTTGACTCTCGCGCTATGTTGACTCGCGCTATGTTGACTCTCGCTATGTTGACTCTCGCGCTATGTTGACTCTCTCGCTATGTTGACTCTCGCTATGTTGACTCTCGCGCTATGTTGACTCTCGCGCTATGTTGACTCGCGCTATGTTGACTCGCGCTATGTTGACTCTCGCGCTATGTTGACTCTCGCTATGTTGACTCTCTCGCTATGTTGACTCGCGCTATGTTGACTCTCTCGCTATGTTGACTCTCGCGCTATGTTGACTCTCGCGCTATGTTGACTCTCGCGCTATGTTGACTCTCGCGTTATGTTGACTCGCGCTATGTTGACTCTCGCGCTATGTTGACTCTCTCGCTATGTTGACTCTCGCTATGTTGACTCGCGCTATGTTGACTCGCGCTATGTTGACTCTCTCGCTATGTTGACTCGCGCTATGTTGACTCTCGCTATGTTGACTCTCGCTATGTTGACTCTCGCGCTATGTTGACTCTATCGCTATGTTGACTCTATCGCTATGTTGACTCGCGCTATGTTGACTCTCTCGCTATGTTGACTCTATCGCTATGTTGACTCGCGCTATGTTGACTCTCGCGCTATGTTGACTCTCTCGCTATGTTGACTCTCGCGCTATGTTGACTCTCGCGCTATGTTGACTCTCTCGCTATGTTGACTCGCGCTATGTTGACTCTCGTGCTATGTTGACTCTCTCGCTATGTTGACTCGCGCTATGTTGACTCTCTCGCTATGTTGACTCTCGCGCTATGTTGACTCTCGCGCTATGTTGACTCTCGCGCTATGTTGACTCTCTCGCTATGTTGACTCTCGCGCTATGTTGACTCTCGCGCTATGTTGACTCTCGCGCTATGTTGACTCGCGCTATGTTGACTCGCGCTATGTTGACTCTCTCGCTATGTTGACTCTCGCTATGTTGACTCTCGCGCTATGTTGACTCTCGCGCTATGTTGACTCTCGCGCTATGTTGACTCTCTCGCTATGTTGACTCTCGCGCTATGTTGACTCTCGCGCTATGTTGACTCTCGCGCTATGTTGACTCTCTCGCTATGTTGACTCTCGCGCTATGTTGACTCTCGCTATGTTGACTCTCGCGCTATGTTGACTCTCGCGCTATGTTGACTCGCGCTATGTTGACTCTCGCGCTATGTTGACTCTCGCGCTATGTTGACTCTCGCGCTATGTTGACTCTCGCGCTATGTTGACTCGCGCTATGTTGACTCTCGCGCTATGTTGACTCTCGCGCTATGTTGACTCGCGCTATGTTGACTCGCGCTATGTTGACTCTCGCTATGTTGACTCTCGCGCTATGTTGACTCTCGCGCTATGTTGACTCGCGCTATGTTGACTCGCGCTATGTTGACTCGCGCTATGTTGACTCTCGCGCAATGTTGACTCTCGCACTATGTTGACTCTCGCTATGTTGACTCTTGCGCTATGTTGACTCTTGCGCTATGTTGACTCTCGCTATGTTGACTCTCTCGCTATGTTGACTCTCGCGCTATGTTGACTCTCGCGCTATGTTGACTCTCGCGCTATGTTGACTCTCGCGCTATGTTGACTCTCGCGCTATGTTGACTCGCGCTATGTTGACTCTCGCGCTATGTTGACTCGTGCTATGTTGACTCGCGCTATGTTGACTCTCGCTATGTTGACTCTCGCGCTATGTTGACTCGCGCTATGTTGACTCTCGCGCTATGTTGACTCTCGCGCTATGTTGACTCTCGCGCTATGTTGACTCGCTATATTGACTCTCTCACTATGTTGACTCGCGCTATGTTGACTCTCGCGCTATGTTGACTCGCGCTATGTTGACTCTCGCTATGTTGACTCGCGCTATGTTGACTCTCGCGCTATGTTGACTCTCGCGCTATGTTGACTCTCGCGCTATGTTGACTCTCGCGCTATGTTGACTCTCTCGCTATGTTGACTCTCGCTATGTTGACTCTCGCGCTATGTTGACTCTCGCGCTATGTTGACTCGCGCTATGTTGACTCTCGCGCTATGTTGACTCTCGCGCTATGTTGACTCTCGCGCTATGTTGACTCTCTCGCTATGTTGACTCTCGCTATGTTGACTCGCGCTATGTTGACTCTCTCGCTATGTTGACTCTCTCGCACTGGAATCGGAAACTAGATCAAAGGTAGATTATGTTAGCTAGTTTAATGTTTGTGGTACTTACATTTTTAAGCTGCCAGACTACAATTGACCACTTGCGAGTTTCAGACTATAAGGAAGTTGGAGCCGTGAACATCGATATTATACATAAATGCAATAATAATGTACGTTTCTGATGGATAAATAGTATGTTAAATTGGGTTTTATGTATTTATAAATTTACTACGACCGTATTTTAGCTGTACATTCTGTTAAATATCGATGTCTACAGCTCCAACTTCCTTATAGAACGAAACTAGCAAGTCGGCAACTGCCCGTAAAAAATGACGGAAAAATCGCTCGTGTGACACTGCCTTTACTAACTTTCTCGGTGTTTAACCCGTACAGTACCGGTGACGTCCTTTTCATTATATTCTGGCAGCTAATAGACGATTTTATTCAGCTTAGGAAGATCATCGACACATTAAAAAGGCTAAAGACTATCTCCATTAATCCTTACGTAGCTACCATACATCCTTCCTAAGCTCTATAAAATTGTCTAAATATACCTGAAGTGAAATAAAACAAAAAGACGATCTCCGGTACTGCAAGGGTTAAGGACATAACGGTACCTTCTGGTTATCATGATTTAAGGGGAGATTTCCACTTAAGGGATGTTTTTCTTGACCCCCTTGAGCCTGTAATTTAAGAGGAACCGGCCTTCGGCCGGGAAATTTTTCTACCGAAAAATGTACAAATTTATCTTGAAAGGGACTCAAGGGGGTATAATTTTAAGCTTCATGGAGGTCTAGGGAACAAAGTAAATACCTCCCCTTAACCCTTTGAGTACCAGCGACGTGTGTTATGTTTTATTCTAGCTATATTTAGACGATATTATGCAGCTTAGGAAGGATCTGTGGTAGTTAAAAGGGTTGGCTGAGATAGTTAGAAGCCATATTAGTGCTAAAGGTCTTTCCTAAGCTGAATAAAATCGTCTAATTGTTCCCAGAGAAGGATGAAAAGGATGTCCCTGGTACTGAACGGGTTAACTATTTCAGCACCATGACGGCTTTGTACCTTCGATTCAGTCTAAATTTATGAGATCTTCTGCAGTTTAACCCATTCAGTACCAGGGACGTCCTTTTCATCATATTCTGGCAAGCTTTAGACAATTTTATTCAGCTTAGGAGGGACCACTAGCAATACTATGGCTTCAAACTATCTTAACCAATCATTTCAACTACCACAGATCATTCTTAAGCTACATAATATCGTCTAACAATAGAACAATAGCTAGAACAATACTATAACACACGTCGCTGGTACTCAAAGGGTTAAGAAAATCCTATGTTATTCAGAGGGTTTATAGAGATCGTATTTACCCCTTTGAGTCCTAGAGGTAGATTATAAGCTAAAGAAACTCGTGTAATGGTAACCAGAATATGGTGGCCATTACGTAACGATGGTGAAAGGGTTAAGGGGAGATGGGCCGGTTTTCTGGTCACCCATCTTCCTCATGTTTAGCCCCATTAGTTTTCAAATTATAAGACGTTTGGCCCATTAGCTTAGTTTGGCGATTTTAAGAACTTTCACCTCATTTCTTTGTCAGTATTAAGACCTTTCGTGCCATTTAGGTGCCGACTTTTTTCCTGGCGAGCGATAGCGAGCTCTAATTTTAGAAGGAACCGGCCTTTGGTCGTGACATTTTCTACCGAAAAATGTACACATATATCTTGAAGGAGGGTCTTGGGGGGGGGGGGGGAAGCTTGATGAAGGTCTAGGGAGGAAACTAAAATATATATACCGGTATATATACTGTATATATATATATATATATATATATATATATATATATATATATATATATATATATATATATATATATATATATATATACTGTATATATATATATATATATATATAATATATATACTATACTATATATATATATATATATACATTATACAGTACCGGTATATATATATATATATATATATATATACAGTATATATATACCGGTATATATATATAAATGAGGAAATATATACGCCCATCCACCCTTAAATAATCCATGAGGCTGAATGTCAAGCTATTAATACACCTTCCCTCGCAGACAGACGCACACTAAACAACGGGTGGATATTGCCTTTGTCTGCTCGTCTTTGTTGAACAAGCAAAATGTCCCTCCCCCCACCCGCGCCTCTCTATCTCTCTCTTTCTCTCTCACACACACACCCACACACCAAGCTAAGAGATTGGTGAAAAATGTATAAAGTTAACCAGTACAACACCAACCCAGAAAAGTCAGACTTTACTGCTATTTAGTTTAGTGATAATGAACGCGCAATCTTTCCTTCATCCTATAACTTAAACTGCCTGAAGCTTCGTGTGTCCAGGCATTTTGGCCACAACGTCTCTTGAATTTGGCTCTCTGTCACTTTTGTTTTACTCTGGGGGAGACACTCGTTATAGGCAACCTGCCTTTTGCCTCCTTCATACACATAAACAAAAATATATACTATTTACCAAGCTCTATCTGTCGAAAATTATAACAAAATCCAAATCTAAATAACAATTTAGTGTAGTTGTCCTAATGACCAAAGCTCTTCGATGTGTTCTAGTGTCTGGGTTATTAGTCTGAGGCATCATTAGATCAGAGTCATCAGAGGTAAATTAATGAATTGTTAATATCAGCAAGTAACACATTATATTTATTACCACATAGGTTGTCCCTTTCAAGGTCCAATACGCGTTTCTTTTCTGTGTTTTGGCTATTAGACGATTTTATTCAGATTAGGATGAATATATGGAAGCCAGAGGGTTAATTGGGATAGTGTTTACTCTTTTCATTCTCACAGAGCTTTCCTAATTTGTATAAAGTCGTCTACTGATAGCCGGAATAAACTGTCAAAACGCGTCATGCTCCTCAAAGGGTTAATGATGATAACACCTACTAAAATCGCTTACATATAGCCAGATATAGATATGTACCTGTATTGACAATTCACACAAAGGGTTACCGCACCGGACTGTCTTAGGATCCTTTATAACTCACTGAATAAGAAAGGGCTTTTCTAAACTGAAATAAGGTATAAATACGGTAGCCTAATATTAAATACACAAACATATAAGATATACATACCGGTATACTGGTAAGTAAATATACCATCGTCTTGAAAGGATTTGCCAGATTATAATGAAAAGGACGTCACCGGTACTGAATGGGTTAAGTTCCGCCTGTTGTTCGTCATCAAGCAGAGGCCAGTTCACATGAAAATAAAAAAAAAAAAAAAAAAAAAAATTAGGATCCTTTATAACTCACTGAATAAGAAAGGGCTTTTCTAAACTGAAATAAGGTATAAATACGGTAGCCTAATATTAAATACACAAACATATAAGATATACATACCGGTATACTGGTAAGTAAATATACCATCGTCTTGAAAGGATTTGCCAGATTATAATGAAAAGGACGTCACCGGTACTGAATGGGTTAAGTTCCGCCTGTTGTTCGTCATCAAGCAGAGGCCAGTTCACATGAAAAAAAAAAAAAAAAAAAAAAAAAAAAATAGGCTCACAACCCCCCCCCCCGAACTGACAATTGTCGGAAATGGCAGATGATACCCATGCCAGCAAGGAGCCTCCCCCAACGTGCCCCTGTCGACCTTGCCCGGACCGGTCTCTTTTTATCAGCTAAATCAGTAGAACCCTCAGGCAGTTCCAGTCAAGCCTGGACACCTTTTTCTCCCACCAAAATTATTTTCATCCAACTATTCTTGCCCTATCCCCACTTCCCTCTAACCCCCTTTCACTACTATTTTTGATTGATTGAGAGGCCAGCTTCCTCCGGCCGGCGTGAGGGTATAACTGAAGGAAGTTTTCATCTATACAGGTACCCCGTGGCCATTACTGACCTAACGAGGATGTCCCGCCCCGGTACCGTACCCTACCCTACCTGGCTGGCTCATGTACTGTACTTTCTCACAGGTGGATGTGTGTGGATATGGATGTGGATGTATGTGGATGTGTGTGTGTGTGTGTGTACGGTATCTGATCCTGTGTGTGTGTGTGTGTATATGTACAGTATGTGTATGTGTGTCTGGTACTGTGTGTGTCTGGTACTGTGTGTGTCTGGTACTGTATATGTCTGGTACTGTATGTGTCTGGTACTGTGTGTGTCTGGTACTGTATGTGTCTGGTACTGTGTGTGTCTGGTACTGTGTGTGTCTGGTACTGTGTGTGTCTGGTACTGTATATGTCTGGTACTGTATGTGTCTGGTACTGTGTGTGTCTGGTACTGTGTGTGTCTGGTACTGTATGTGTCTGGTACTGTGTGTGTCTGGTACTGTGTGTGTCTGGTACTGTATGTGTCTGGTACTGTATGTGTCTGGTACTGTGTGTGTCTGGTACTGTGTGTGTCTGGTACTGTATGTGTCTGGTACTGTGTGTGTCTGGTACTGTGTGTGTCTGGTACTGTATGTGTTTGGTACTGTGTGTGTCTGGTACTGTATGTGTCTGGTACTGTGTGTGTCTGGTACTGTGTGTGTCTGGTACTGTGTGTGTCTGGTACTGTGTGTGTCTGGTACTGTGTGTGTCTGGTACTGTGTGTGTATGGTACTGTGTGTGTCTGGTACTGTATGTGTCTGGTACTGTGTGTGTCTGGTACTGTGTGTGTCTAGTACTCTGTGTGTCTGGTACTGTATGTGTCTGGTACTGTATGTGTCTGGTACTGTGTGTGTCTGGTACTGTGTGTGTCTGGTACTGTGTGTGTCTGGTACTGTGTGTGTCTGGTAATGTATGTGTCTGGTACTGTGTGTGTCTGGTACTGTGTGTGTCTGGTACTGTGTGTGTCTGGTACTGTATGTGTCTGGTACTGTATGTGTCTGGTACTGTGTGTGTCTGGTACTGTGTGTGTCTGGTATTGTGTGTGTCTGGTACTGTGTGTGTCTGGTATTGTGTGTGTCTGGTACTGTATGTGTCTGGTACTGTGTGTGTCTGGTACTGTATGTGTCTGGTACTGTGTGTCTGGTACTGTGTGTGTCTGGTACTGTATGTGTCTGGTACTGTGTGTGTCTGGTACTGTGTGTGTCTGGTACTGTGTGTGTCTGGTACTGTGTGTGTCTAGTACTGTGTGTGTCTGGTACTGTATGTGTCTGGTACTGTGTGTGTCTGGTACTGTGTGTGTCTGGTACTGTGTGTGTCTGGTACTGTATGTGTCTGGTACTGTGTGTGTCTGGTACTGTGTGTGTCTGGTACTGTGTGTGTCTGGTACTGTGTGTGTCTGGTACTGTGTGTGTCTGGTATTGTGTGTGTCTGGTACTGTATGTGTCTGGTACTGTGTGTGTCTGGTACTGTATGTGCCTGGTACTGTGTGTGTCTGGTACTGTGTGTGTCTGGTACTGTATGTGTCTGGTACTGTGTGTGTCTGGTACTGTGTGTGTCTGGTACTGTGTGTGTCTGGTACTGTGTGTGTCTAGTACTGTGTGTGTCTGGTACTGTATGTGTCTGGTACTGTATGTGTCTGGTACTGTATGTGTCTGGTACTGTGTGTGTCTGGTACTGTGTGTGTCTGGTACTGTGTGTGTCTGGTACTGTGTGTGTCTGGTACTGTATGTGTCTGGTACTGTGTGTGTCTGGTACTGTGTGTGTCTGGTACTGTGTGTGTCTGGTACTGTGTGTGTCTGGTACTGTGTGTGTCTGGTACTGTGTGTCTGGTACTGTGTGTGTCTGGTACTGTATGTGTCTGGTACTGTGTGTGTCTGGTACTGTATGTGTCTGGTACTGTGTGTGTCTGGTACTGTGTGTGTCTGGTACTGTATGTGTCTGGTACTGTATGTGTCTGGTACTGTGTGTGTCTGGTACTGTGTGTGTTTGGTACTGTATGTGTCTGGTACTGTGTGTGTCTGGTACTGTGTGTGTCTGGTACTGTGTGTGTCTGGTACTGTGTGTGTCTGGTACTGTATGTGTCTGGTACTGTGTGTCTGGTACTGTGTGTGTCTGGTACTGTATGTGTCTGGTACTGTGTGTGTCTGGTACTGTATGTGTCTGGTACTGTATGTGTCTGGTACTGTGTGTGTCTGGTACTGTGTGTGTCTGGTACTGTATGTGTCTGGTACTGTATGTGTCTGGTACTGTGTGTGTCTGGTACTGTGTGTGTCTGGTACTGTATGTGTCTGGTACTGTGTGTGTCTGGTACTGTGTGTGTCTAGTACTGTGTGTGTCTGGTACTGTGTGTGTCTGGTACTGTATGTGTCTGGTACTGTGTGTGTCTGGTACTGTGTGTGTCTGGTACTGTGTGTGTCTGGTACTGTGTGTGTCTGGTACTGTGTGTGTCTAGTACTGTGTGTGTCTGGTACTGTGTGTGTCTGGTACTGTGTGTGTCTGGTACTGTGTGTGTCTGGTACTGTATATGTCTGGTACTGTGTGTGTCTGGTACTGTGTGTGTCTGGTACTGTGTGTGTCTGGTACTGTGTGTGTCTGGTACTGTGTGTGTCTGGTATTGTATGTGTCTGGTACTGTGTGTGTCTGGTACTGTATGTGTCTGGTACTGTGTGTGTCTGGTACTGTATGTGTCTGGTACTGTGTGTCTGGTACTGTGTGTGTCTGGTACTGTATGTGTCTGGTACTGTGTGTGTCTGGTACTGTGTGTGTCTGGTACTGTATGTGTCTGGTACTGTGTGTGTCTGGTACTGTATGTGTCTGGTACTGTGTGTGTCTGGTACTGTGTGTGTCTGGTACTGTATGTGTCTGGTAATGTATGTGTCTGGTACTGTGTGTGTATGGTACCGTACTGTGTGTGTCTGGTACTGTGTGTGTCTGGTACTGTGTGTGACTGGTACTGTGTGTATCTGGTACTGTGTGTGTCTGGTACTGTATGTGTCTGGTACTGTATGTGTCTGGTACTGTGTGTGTCTGGTACTGTGTGTGTTTGGTACTGTATGTGTCTGGTACTGTGTGTGTCTGGTACTGTGTGTGTCTGGTACTGTGTGTGTCTGGTACTGTGTGTGTCTGGTACTGTGTGTGTCTGGTACTGTATGTGTCTGGTACTGTGTGTGTCTGGAACTGTGTGTGTCTGGTACTGTGTGTGTCTGGTACTGTATGTGTCTGGTACTGTGTGTGTCTGGTACTGTGTGTGTCTAGTACTGTGTGTGTCTGGTACTGTATGTGTCTGGTACTGTGTGTGTCTGGTACTGTGTGTGTCTGGTACTGTGTGTGTCTGGTACTGTGTGTGTCTGGTACTGTATGTGTCTGGTACTGTGTGTGTCTGGTACTGTGTGTGTCTGGTACTGTGTGTGTCTGGTACTGTGTGTGTCTGGTATTGTATGTGTCTGGTACTGTGTGTGTCTGGTACTGTATGTGTCTGGTACTGTGTGTCTGGTACTGTGTGTGTCTGGTACTGTATGTGTCTGGTACTGTGTGTGTCTGGTACTGTGTGTGTCTGGTACTGTATGTGTCTGGTACTGTGTGTGTCTGGTACTGTGTGTGTCTGGTACTGTATGTGTCTGGTACTGTGTGTGTCTGGTACTGTGTGTGTCTGGTACTGTATGTGTCTGGTAAAGTATGTGTCTGGTACTGTGTGTGTATGGTACCGTACTGTGTGTGTCTGGTACTGTGTGTGTCTGGTACTGTGTGTGACTGGTACTGTGTGTATCTGGTACTGTGTGTGTCTGCTACTATATGTGTCTGGTACTGTGTGTGTCTGGTACTGTGTGTGTCTGGTACTGTATGTGTCTGGTACTGTGTGTGTCTGGTACTGTATGTGTCTGGTACTGTGTGTGTCTGGTACTGTATGTGTCTGGTACTGTATGTGTCTGGTACTGTGTGTGTCTGGTACTGTGTGTGTCTGGTACTGTATATGTCTGGTACTGTATGTGTCTGGTACTGTGTGTGTCTGGTACTGTATGTGTCTGGTACTGTGTGTGTCTGGTACTGTGTGTGTCTGGTACTGTGTGTGTCTGGTACTGTATATGTCTGGTACTGTATGTGTCTGGTACTGTGTGTGTCTGGTACTGTATGTGTCTGGTACTGTATGTGTCTGGTACTGTATGTGTCTGGTACTGTGTGTGTCTGGTACTGTGTGTGTCTGGTACTGTATGTGTCTGGTACTGTGTGTGTCTGGTACTGTGTGTGTCTGGTACTGTGTGTGTCTGGTACTGTGTGTGTCTGGTACTGTGTGTGTCTGGTACTGTATGTGTCTGGTATTGTGTGTGTCTGGTACTGTGTGTGTCTGGTACTGTATGTGTGTCTGGTACTGTGTGTGTCTGGTACTGTGTGTGTCTGGTACTGTATGTGTCTGGTACTGTGTGTGTCTGGTACTGTGTGTGTCTGGTACTGTATATGTCTGGTACTGTGTGTGTCTGGTACTGTGTGTGTCTGGTACTGTGTGTGTCTGGTACTGTATGTGTCTGGTACTGTGTGTGTCTGGTACTGTGTGTGTTTGGTACTGTATGTGTCTGGTACTGTGTGTGTCTGGTACTGTGTGTGTCTGGTACTGTATGTGTCTGGTACTGTGTGTGTCTGGTACTGTGTGTGTCTGGTACTGTGTGTGTCTGGTACTGTATATGTCTGGTACTGTGTGTGTCTGGTACTGTATGTGTCTGGTACTGTGTGTGTCTGGTACTGTGTGTGTCTGGTACTGTATGTGTCTGGTATTGTGTGTGTCTGGTACTGTATGTGTCTGGTACTGTATGTGTCTGGTACTGTGTGTGTCTGGTACTGTGTGTGTCTGGTACTGTATGTGTCTGGTACTGTGTGTGTCTGGTACTGTGTGTGTCTGGTACTGTGTGTGTATGGTACTGTGTGTGTCTGGTACTGTATGTGTCTGGTACTGTGTGTGTCTGGTACTGTGTGTGTCTAGTACTCTGTGTGTCTGGTAATGTATGTGTCTGGTACTGTATGTGTCTGGTACTGTGTGTGTCTGGTACTGTGTGTGTCTGGTACTGTGTGTGTCTGGTACTGTGTGTGTCTGGTACTGTATGTGTCTGGTACTGTGTGTGTCTGGTACTGTGTATGTCTGGTACTGTGTGTGTCTGGTACTGTATGTGTCTGGTACTGTATGTGTCTGGTATTGTGTGTGTCTGGTACTGTATGTGTCTGGTACTGTGTGTGTCTGGTACTGTGTGTCTGGTACTGTGTGTGTCTGGTACTGTATGTGTCTGGTACTGTGTGTGTCTGGTACTGTGTGTGTCTGGTACTGTGTGTGTCTGGTACTGTGTGTGTCTGGTACTGTGTGTGTCTGGTATTGTGTGTGTCTGGTACTGTATGTGTCTGGTACTGTATGTGTCTGGTACTGTGTGTGTCTGGTACTGTGTGTGTCTGGTACTGTGTGTGTCTGGTACTGTGTGTGTCTGGTACTGTGTGTATTTATTAGTGGCCCCTCCATCATTGACGAACATGCCTATTACATAAGGCACCCTCTTCAAACACTCATCCGCCGTAGTTTGAATCTACCGCGCAGAGCATTTAAAAAACTGAGGAGCCTTCATCATGAGCGCACGCGACCTCACTCATGGCTTCAGTCATAATGAATTGGGTTCTCACTACGAAAAAACTTCGTAAAAAATAAAAACAAAAAGAAAATAAGAATAACTATTCAATAAGCTTTCCATCATATCGTGGATGTACTTGTGTGGATCTTTTGACCAGACGCTACTGCAGGCGTCATTCTTCCTTCTCTGCTCTGCGCTCAGCCTGCCCGGACGTGTCTCCCTACACTCCGCGGGTTCCGCATTTGTTGCGTCCCTAGTGAGTTTTTTCTCATTTGTTTACTCCGGGATGTATCGAGTAAGGTTAGGATATGCGTAGCAGGAGTGTCCTGGGCTAGTTGCCCGCAGTGCAGTGTATTTTGGGTCGTGTGTTTGGGGCATCTATTTCGGATGTACCCTCGTGGTCCTGTTGTGGACAGGTGAACTTTTTCACAGTTAGCTAGCTTTGTGATGCAGGCGGCTTTCTTTACACGTTATTGCTTCCTTTTATCTTTCTGATGAGGTAGCGTATTTTTGCTGTCGTTCCCAGCGTATTTTTCTTCACTTAGTGAAGTTTTTTCTGGGTCCTGAGTCAGTTCTTCCCTTTGCCGGAAGTGTTTGCTACAGTGGTGTGTTGGCGGGGGTTCCTGTTGTGATATAATTCAGTGCTTTTTGTTTATATTCCGACATGTTACTGTTATCCGTCTGCCTAGGCCTAGCCAGCCTCTCGTAGCTTTACCACATATACAAGTGTTATTGATTTATTTTCTACATATGTACTACTGTGTCATGTGTGTCATGGTTTAGTTGTGTATTGGCTAATTCCACGGACTATTTATGTGTCCTGGGTTAGTTGTGTATTGGCTAATTCCACGGACTATGTTGGGCCCGGCGTTAGTTGTGTTTTAGCTACGCCTCGGTCCGGTGTTGCGTTCAGATGGTATCTGGACAGGGTGGGTTATTTCCGGCGGCTTTTCTCGGTTTCACCTTGATAACCCCGGCTGGTTGCCAAGTTTTGGCCACGCGTGGTTTAAAACAGGCTTGTTTCCCCGGCGAGTGGGTGTCTGTGGCTCCCCAGGACTGCGTCTCTGGGGTGCCTGTTTCAGGCTCCTTCTGATTCCCGGCGGGTTGGCTGTACCCATCTAACAGTGTTCATACGGACACGTCTTGTTTGTATTTTTTTCGGTTTTGCAAAGCCAATATAAAACTATGCTGTAGTTGTATTTCCTCCCCGGCGATCTGTTACAAAGAAGTGGGGATAGGAACAATTGGGGTTAACTTTTAAACTTTAAATCACCCGGTGGGTGCAACCTGGAAGGGTGGGATGACCGAATTTGCAAAATTCAGTTTAGTTGACCAGACAATTGAGGGATGCATTGTGTATCGCCTCCTTCAACATACGGCGCTTTAGGGCACAATTGGGGTTAACGTTTTTTAAACTAATATTCACACCCGGTGGGTGCTCCTTGGAAGGGTGGGAATAACGAATTTACAATTCAGTTAGTTAACCAGACAATTGAGGGATACGTTTTGTATCGCCGCCTTCAACATACGGCGATCTAAAAAGATACTTCGGCAGAAGTTAGATCTCGTATATTTGTCAGGCTTCCCAGTTTTTGATCTACGAGATAATTCGGGGGCCGGCGTCTTTTTTAGTTTTTTTTTTCCAAACTTTAATCTTGAAACAAACACCACCGGAAAGACTTAATCACTTATAAACGCCATGCTGGTCTTTATATTATGTCAGAGGGTATTCATAAATCTTTTGGACAAATTAAGATATTCTGAAATCTTTTACTTAGGAAACCCCACCGCGTAGCGAGCTGTGGTCGTTGAGTATTACGTCTCGTTACCCGGCGGGTTATTTAACACTTGTGTGCGAACATGATTGGGTTAACCTTATGAGCATTAATTCCTGGAAATTTTATTTTTTCCAGAGCTGGGTCCCGGCGGGTCTATGCAGAACCTGGAGTAAGTTTCCCACCAGTCTCTGTCATGGCTACCTTTGCCCCGGTTTTTGCTTTATGCATTACGCCCTCCTGTTCAGGTATCTCTATTTTTGCGCACACCCTTTGTATAAAATGTGTTAAAATGTCTCGTTTGGTGGGGGTTACCTTTCCGGCGTTTTTCTCGTTGCTCCGAGAACACCGTTTTTGTTTACCGAGTTTTAGTCAGGATGGCTAAAATAGGTAAGTTACCCCGACGAGTTTGGTCGCTTGAGGGCTCATCAGAAACTGCGTTTTCTGTGGTCGAGCCTGGGATCAGGCTTCCTGTGTTATTCATTGCTTTTGCATTACGCCCTCCTGTAATGTCTCGTTTGGTGTGGGTTACCTTTCCGGCGTTTTTCTCGTTGCTCCGAGAACACCGTTTTTGTTTACCGAGTTTTAGTCAGGATGGCTAAAATAGGTAAGTTACCCCGACGAGTTTGGTCGCTTGAGGGCTCATCAGAAACTGCGTTTTCTGTGGTCGAGCCTGGGATCAGGCTTCCTGTGTTATTCCCGGCGAGGGGGGCTCCACACAGTTATTTTGTTTGGTCTTTCCCTCCCGGCGACCTTTTTACAAAGAGGTCTGGGGCAGGTATAATTGGTTTGACATTGCATATAAAACCCGGCGGTTGTACCTTCGGGTGGTTATATTAACGGATTTGCGATTCGCGATAATTTGCCAAACAATTGATTGATACAATAGGGTATCACGGCCTTCAAGACGGCGATATATGAGGGCTTCTGGGAGAAGCCGAATTAGAGATTAAGATAGGCTTAGACTTTTTATGGGATAAAAAGATGCCTGAATCTTACTAGTGTTTTAAGTGTAAAGGGATACTTGAAAGACTTCATCTTTAATAAAGATATGCTTCATCTTTATGAGGATTCAGAAGTTATGCTTAATTCGTTTGAACAGGTAAAAGATATGCTGAAATCTTTAATAAACAATTGAAACATTGTTGTTTGTTTGTTTAGTCTTTCCCTCCCGGCGACCTTTTTACAAAAAAGGTCTGGGGCAGGTACAATTGGTTTGACATTGCATATAAAACCCGGCGGTTGTACCTTCGGGTGGTTATATTAACTGATTTGCAATTCGCGATAATTTGCCAAACAATTGATTGATACAATAGGGTATCACGGCCTTCAAGACGGCGATCTATGAGGGCTTCTGGGAGAAGCCGGATTAGAGATTAGGATAGGCTTAGACTTTTTATGGGATAAAAAGATGCCGGAATCTTACTAGTGTTTCAAGTGTAAAGGGATACTTGAAAGACTTCATCTTTAATAAAGATATGCTTCATCTTTATGAGGATTCAGAAGATATGCTTAAATCTTCTGGACAGGTAAATATATCCTGAAATCTTTAATATGAAACTAAAGGAAAACGAAAAGTAGTGGTGGAGTGCTACGGTTCATTGACCGGCGGTTTTGTGGCACATATTTTGTACCATTTTTTGGGTGTAACCCTATGAGCATTAATCCCCGGAAATTTCTCTTTCCAGGGCGGAGTACCGGTGTTGCACCAGGTGACCAGGTAGTTCCCGGGGGCGGGGTAGTTTTCCCCCAGTCTCTGTCATGTCGGCACTTGAACCTCTCATTGCTGTATGTTCAACGCCGTTAAGATCAGGTATCCCTATATTATTTTTATTTGTTAATGAAATAATTTAATCACTGAATAATAATAACCATATATATTTTCTATGATTATATTATGATAATATTGTGTTTATTTATAGTAATTTATTTTAATACAATTAAATATAAATTAAATTAATTAGTATACTTTATGATTTTGCTCACCAGCTCTGCTTTCAATGTGTTAATGAGCTATGGGAGCTTTTAATTATCATAAACCTTTACAGGGCTCTCTTTCAGAGAGTATACCGAGCTCGCAAGCGAGGGACAGCCACAGCCAAGGTGTATGGCGATACTCACAGTCCTGGCAGGACAGAACACATCCCTTTGTGACTCAACTAGTGCTGACGTCCACCGGGATGCCGATGTACCATCTTCTATCCCAGTTTTAACATGGCAACATGTGGAGGTCCCGGCTTCGGCGGGATCTTCCCATGATAAGCCAGACTTAACGGATGAAGAACAACGATCTCTGGTCTCAGAGATGGAGGTTGAAGAGTCCAGTCACCTTCTAGGCGACTCTCAGGGTACTGTCGAATCTCCACGGAGTTCGTCATCGGCTAGGTATGTACCGGCGGAAGAGATTGATGGACTACTATTGAATGCACTTAATAGGTTCTTTGGCCCTACGCCGGAAACTCCTTCTGATACGGGAGATCCCGCGATGTCGACGAATGTGCGACCTCTGGCTACATCCTTTGCTTTAGCTAAAATACCTAACCATCCGCTTGTGTCAGACCCAATTTCCAATGTGCCAGGCACAGCAGCTCTCACTACTTCCACTGTGCGAGTCATATCAGACATATCTCCCCCTCCTTTAGACAAGGCGCCAGTCAAAAAACAGGAGCTATGCCTCTTTTATACGGGCCTGATGAGTCAGGGGTAGCAATGTTACGGAAATGTTTTGGATGTTCATATTAAGGACATTCCAAGTTATTATAACCATGACTTATTCTTCCCACCAAATCCCTCCAGAAACGCCATTCTTGGTTCTCTCTTCCGGTTTTTGGTGCCGGCGGAGTCCCCTCTGCTTGGCTGCCACCCCCCAAATAATCAATTTGGGCGAATTATAAGCTCCCTTTAGCACGCCTTCCCCAGCTTACCTAGACCGCGAGTTTAGGTTAAGAGGAAAAGCGTTTAAACTGTTTTCGCAATATATGGTTCCCAGCAAGTAACAAAGTCTCTGTTACGCTCTTCTCAGGCAATAGAAGCCGCGGAAGTCAGGAAAGCCATTGAACTTTCCCGGCGCTTGCTTCTCCAGACTTCCATCCAAGTCTTTAGGAGATATTCGGACGGCCTTATTAGAGGCAGTTCGAGCAAGGCAGGATCTGAGGATGTTCTTAGTGAAGAAACTTCTTGACCGTATTGCAAGCCAAGTAGTTCTGTCTCCAGTTCTAATTCCTTCTTTGATTTCACCAGCAGTTTGGAAGACTGTTTTCAATTTGGCACAAGCATTCAAGCAAGGTCCCCGCAAGCCCTGATGCCCTTGTTAGAACAAGGGATCAGGGTCTGGTGGTATCTGGGCGACTAACTGGTGGTGGCAGAAACAGAAAAGTTACGCATCAGTCATGTCTACGTTACGTTAAACCATCTCATATCTCTAGGATTCAAGGTCAACTTAGTAAAAGTCAAACCCTTGTTCCCCCACGAGTATTTCAGGGGATAGGGCTGGTCGAGGACACAGCTTCTCTCACTCTGAGTCAGAGTGTGGACACTCGAAACAGATTTCGCAAAAACTGTTTATGTTTCTCCACAGTCTGACTACGACACAGAGACTTTGGGAATCTCTAGTCGGTTCTCTCAACGGGGTTCAGCTAACTGTGAAGTTGGGCCGGTTGTAAGTCTAACGTTTAATCTTGGAGGGCAACACATTTTTCCCACTATTACCGGCGGGGATAGTATGGCCTATCCCAACGTTATTACACAACTTACTAGCGGTTTGGGCGACGAGAGAAATGTTGCACGCAGTCATGTCATGAACCTCTCCTCCGCCGTCGGTATGGGTGGACATGGATGCGTCAGGCACGATAGGTTGGGGCTTTTAGTCAAACCTCGGGCATCAGGGTCAAAGGTTTTGGTCCCATTTAGAAATCTTCCACATCGATGTCAAAGACTTACTAGTCCCCTTATCTGTCCTTCAGGCTCACGGCTCTGCTTTACGGGGCAAGTCGGTAGCCTTCAGAATGGACAATCTGAATGTGGTTCACTGTATTCAGAAACAAGGGTCAATAAGATCTCGGAAGTGGCTAAACGTGTCAGAAAAGATTTTTATACTAGCCAACAGGCTGAACATTCATCTTCACGCATCTTATCTCCCAGGCATAGCAAACGTCTGGGCAGACGCTCTGTCTCAGAGACAAAGCACATCAGTAGAATGGGCGCTCTTGCGTGTGCGGAGCATTACCATCCACAAGTGGATATGTTTGCGTCTGAGAAGACTTGCAAACTCCCACTGTACCTCACCCGCCGGACGATAACGCCGGCGGGCGGACCTGACGCTCTGATGACGGACGAGAACAGGTTGAGTTCCATTTATCTATTTTCCGCCACCAGACGCGTCTCTAATGTGCCACGTAGTCAACAAACTACAGGATTAACGAGGCGTAGTCTCGCTAATCGCGCCCCTGTGGCCGGTGCAGTGTGGTACCAGCAGTTGTACACGTGGTGCCCGCACCCAGTGTCACTCCCGGTCGGGTTGTTCCACTTAGAACACAATTGGCAACCTAGAAACCTCGCGGACTTGTTCATTATGGACATTCAGGAGGCCAAGTGGCTAGCACCATATGGTAGCGACGTGACCAAGATATTCACGAATCAATATACCCAGTCTACAAAGCGACAGTTTCAATCGCATTGGCAAGCTTTTATGTCTTGAATTCTTAGAACAAAACAAACTGTGCCCTCGGTGGCGTTGGTTGTTAATTATTTAATGTATCTGTTCATGCAGAAACATTTATCTGAAATTGATTTATGAGGGCAGGTTTTAAACTCCGCCCACCTCCCCGTCAGCTCAGGCCTACATGGTCTCTGGACAAAGCATCGTAGTTATTCTCGTTCCCGTATGTACCAAAGACTGCAGATTTTACAAAAGGGCAGTATTCCTTATGGCTTTGGCTACCGGGAACAGAGTATCTGAGCTGGCGGCGATGAGCAACACACCTAATTGCCTCAGGTTTGATAGGCTTCATGAGTGTATTCACATTGCACCTTCCCCAGGATTCATAGCCAAGAATGAGCACAGTGAACACGTGTTTTCAGAGTTCACGGTGCCGGCGTTAAAAAGGGGAAAGGTGCACCATCTTTTTTTGCTCAGTGCAAGCTCTAACCAAATATTTAAGAGTGGCACCTCTAAATCACCAGGGTGCTTTATGGGTCGCAAGTCCGGGTGAACGCTTGATGGAGCGTACACTGGCTTCTCTCTTGGTCGAGGACTTTAAAGAGAAGAATCCCGGCGTTGTGGGTAAGACCCACGATTTACGCAAGGGGACAGCCTCTTTACGTTTCCTTAATAATCTTTCGGTGGAAGTTATTAAGTCCACACAGTTGTGGGCCTCTAATCAGGAGTTTTTGACTCGATACCTTTCAGTAGCTCTGGACAAACCTTCCTTGCCATGTATAGCTTTACGGCAGAGGGTCTAGGTGGCCCTTTTAGTCACGTTTTGTTTAATTTCAAGAAAAAGGGGGGGGAGGGTGCAGTCAGTGTGACATAGGACACCCTAGACCCCTCCGGAGTATGTGTTCGGAACATACGAGCTGTGATACTGTTTGTAGGCATTGTATTATAAAATTTCTCTGTAGTATTCATTGCAGGAAATTGTGCTAAAGGCCAATAGTAGTGTTACAGCCTCTTTACGTTTCCTTAATAATCTTTCGGTGGAAGTTATTAAGTCCACACAGTTGTGGGCCTCTAATCAGGAGTTTTTGACTCGATACCTTTCAGTAGCTCTGGACAAACCTTCCTTGCCATGTATAGCTTTACGGCAGAGGGTCTAGGTGGCCCTTTTAGTCACGTTTTGTTTAATTTCAAGAAAAAGGGGGGGGAGGGTGCAGTCAGTGTGACATAGGACACCCTAGACCCCTCCGGAGTATGTGTTCGGAACATACGAGCTGTGATACTGTTGTAGGCATTGTATTATAAAATTTCTCTGTAGTATTCATTGCAGGAAATTGTGCTAAAGGCCAATAGTAGTGTTACAACAATTCTTGTTGTAAGTAGCTTTGGCTGTGAAGCAATAGATTTTTGAGAAATCTCGGTAGTTGCAACTACGACTTTTACTTTTGAAGTAATTACTTCTCCATAAGTACACGAGTTCAGTACTTCTACGAATGTACAAGAATTCATTTATGTTTGGTTATATATTTAGGAATATATCCACTAGTTAATGGGGTTTATATGTGCACATGTAAACTTATAAGTTTTTAGTTTTCACCACTTACTTTAAGTGGGGTGCCTTCTTAACTAGCAGATCTGTGTACAGAGTCTCAGAGTTAACCCTTTTTCAAGCAGGCTTCTTTGAAGCACGCTCCTGCTTGTACCCCTTTTTGAAGATTTAGGCTGTATAAAGTTTATGCACCCGAATATCTCTTTTTTACAAAAGTAAGAATACTATGTGGTTGTTTGATTATCTGCTTTTCTAGAGTTATGATATGATTACGAATGTCCCCCTCCAGTCTTAGAAATCAGGCATGTTCGTCAATGATGGAGGGGCCACTAATAAAATATAGGTTTGACTCCTGTAAGGAGATAAAGAAAACCTAATATTTAGTAGTGGCCCCGCAATCATTGACGACTGGGGCCCTCCCGACCATCCCCTTCCCATTCGTTGATGTATTCAGGATTTTGGTTTACTTGATATGTCAGTGAAGGAAGAATGACGCCTGCAGTAGCGTCTGGTCAAAAGATCCACACAAGTACATCCACGATATGATGGAAAGCTTATTGAATAGTTATTCTTATTTTCTTTTTCTTTTTATTTTTTACAAAGTTTTTTCGTAGTGAGAACCCAATTCATTATGACTGAAGCCATGAGTGAGGTCGCGTGCGCTCATGATGAAGGCTCCTCAGTTTTTTAAATGCTCTGCACGGTAGATTCAAACTACGGCGGATGAGTGTTTGAAGAGGGTGCCTTATGTAATAGGCATGTTCGTCAATGATTACGGGGCCACTACTAAATATTAGGTTTTCTTTATCTCCTTACAGGAGTCAAACCTATAGTATGGTACCGTACTGTGTGTGTCTGGTACTGTGTGTGTCTGGTACTGTGTGTGTCTGGTACTGTGTGTGTCTGGTACTATATGTGTCTGGTACTATATGTGTCTGGTACTGTGTGTGTCTGGTACTGTGTGTGTCTGGTACTGTATGTGTCTGGTACTGTGTGTGTCTGGTACTGTATGTGTCTGGTACTGTGTGTGTCTGGTACTGTATGTGTCTGGTACTGTGTGTGTCTGGTACTGTGTGTGTCTGGTACTGTATGTGTCTGGTACTGTGTGTGTCTGGTACTGTATGTGTCTGGTACTGTGTGTGTATGGTACTGTGAATGTATGAAAATATGCAGGCTATGACACGAAGAACAAAGAACCGGTAAACCAGAACAGGAAAGGCTATGATGCAAAGAACATGGTGAACAAGAACAGGAAAGGCTATGATACAAAGAACATAGTGAACAAGAACAGGAAAGGCTATGATACAAAGAACATGGTGAACAAGAACAGGAAAGGCTATGATACAAAGAACATGGTGAACAATAACAGGAAAGGCTATGATACAAAGAACATGGTGAACAAGAAAAGGAAAGGCTATGATACAAAGAACATAGTGAACAAGAACAGGAAAGGCTATGATACAAAGAACATGGTGAACAATAACAGGAAAGGCTATGATACAAAGAACATGGTGAACAAGAAAAGGAAAGGCTATGATACAAAGAACATAGTGAACAAGAACAGGAAAGGCTATGATACAAAGAACATGGTGAACAATAACAGGAAAGGCTATGATACAAAGAACGTGGTGAACAAGAAAAGGAAAAGCTATGATACAAAAAACAGTGAACAAGAACAGGAAAGGCTATGATACAAAGAACATAGTGAACAAGAACAGGAAAGGCTATGATACAAAAACAAAGTGAACATAAACAGGAAAGGATAGGATATGAAGAACACTGAAAGATCTGACTCTCCGGATCTGAAGACAATACAGCACGATGCAGGCGCAGCAGGAAGACAGAGGACGAAGTGATGATGATGATGATGAGAGAGAGAGTGAGAGAGAGAGAGCACCACCGTACGCTTCTCCCACTCACATTATCACTAATGCTGGGTTCACACATTCATGTATATTGCTCCCGACAGCTCCCGTCAGGCGTAATGGCCAATTTTGTGTTCTGACGGGAGTAGTCCGGCCGTGAACGCCCGTATAACCACGACTATCGCACTTCCCGACAGACGTACCGTGACGGGGCCAGTGTTACGTCAGTCGTAATGTAGTCGTATTGAACTACGTACGTGTTTGCGACTTGCGTAAGCATGTCCCCGTTCGTCCGCATGGGCTGTCCGATTTGCGGGAACAAAGGCCACGCCCATGCCACGCCCCCACAAGACCTGCGTAGCTGAGGCCGTACGTCTTGGGATTGTTTAGGACCTACCTGGACCGGTTCCGGACAATCGTAGGCACACCCCGTCTGTCCAAACACAGACAAAGACAGTCTTTGTCAACCACGTAGGTATGGGTTGGAATCTGGGAACTACAAAAGGGCAGGACTGGCCACACCTTTGCCATTCCCACTCCTTCCTCGGCACCATGAACAACATCGCGGAATTCATCCTGGAGGAGTTAAATTTTGTGAACTCCCTAATCAAACCGGAGAACAGGCATAACACGCGGCTAATGAAATGGATCCTTTCCTACATAGAAATATTAAAACTACTTGCAATAGCAAACTACATCCATCAAGAGGAACAAGAGAAGAAGGAAAGGAGCAAGAGGACAGTGTGCGTGTGGCCTTATCTGCAACGAAGGCTTGAACATGGCCATTATGAGAACCTGATGGAAGAGTTGGCCAGAGAATGTCCACACATGTACAAGAACTTCACCCGGGTAGACAAACAACTATTTGATGAGATTGTGGAACGTGTCACCCCCATCATTCAGAGGAAACCTACGTTCTGGCGAAAACCCATTCCTCCTGGTCTGCGGGTGGCCATCACCCTACGTTTCCTCGCTACGGGTGAAACCTACAGGAGCCTGCAGTACTCCTTTCGGGTTGCCCACAACACCATCAGCCAAATTGTTCCAGACACATGCCAGGCCCTCATCTTTGTCTACGGAGATCAGGAGCTCAAAACGCCACAATCGCCTGCTGAATGGAAGGAGGTTGCCAGCGGCTTTGAGGAACGATGGAACCTGCCGCATTGTATAGGAGCCATTGATGGCAAACACATACGGATCCGCAACCCCTCCTTTGGTGGCACATATTACTTCAACTACAAGAAGTTTTTTTCCATTGTCCTGTTGGCAATTGTTGACTCCAACTACAAGTTCATCTACGTCGACGTTGGTGCCATAGGGTCAGAGTCTGATGGTGGTGGCTGCCTTCTCCGCCACAACATGGTCTATGTGTTCCTTCTGTTTGTGCCTGGGATCACCCTTATCATATAGAAAAGGCGCCTCGAACTCCAGCCACTCTCCCAGCATACGCTCAGTCTCCTCCGTCAGGATAATGTTGGTGCTCTTCCGGCGCCGTTTTCGCCGTTGTGGTGGCTGTGGCTGTTCGACGCCGGAATTTGTAGGGGGTGGGTCGTCGTCGTCGTCATCACTTTCCTCATGATCATCTTCGACTTGCCCCATGACCTCTCCATTCTCGTCGTCGATGTTGATAAAAAATTCTGCCTGCCCAGCAGAGTTGGAGGTGCCAGGCATCGAGGGGGTAGGCGGTGAGGTGGCAGACGTCGATGGGGCGGGCGGAGAGGTGGCAGGCGTCAAGGGGGCATGTGGAGAGGTGGCAGGCGTCGAGGTGGCAGGCGTCGAGGGGTCAGGCGTCGAGGGGGCAGGCGGAGAGGTGGCAGGCGTCGAGGTGGGAGGGGAAACCTTCCTGACCTTCTTCCCGCTTTTCTTGCTATTCATGGTGACAGGGCAGGGCAGGGCAGGGCAGGGCAGCGTGCAGAGGGTGGCAGGGTTGGCTGTAGGTTGTTGCTCCGGTATGGTGAGAGGTATGACTGACGGCAGTGTGTCCCGCTGGTCCTTATATACCCCCCCGTACATCGTTGCCGCGTCTTCCCGCCAGCCCGCAGTGCGGCGGTGTTGCCATATACTTCCCGACGAACGTAAACTTTCCCATTTGACGGGAATATTTTACGATTGACGGGAGCAGCTCACGTCTGACGGGCGAGCGGCTACGTCTGACGGGGCTGCTCCCGTAAAAGTTGTAAAAGTTCCCGACTTTTGACATACGTGAGAGCGAGCCCCGTATCTGATTCGAATTTCAAAACATACCGGGCGGCATCGCCCGCACCAACCGCCTCCCCGACCCGCGTGGCTACTCCCGCCATGCGTACCAACCCCCCCGACTGTACACAATTTCATTTACGTTTTGCGTAATATGCCCTTACGTTTGACCAAACTACCAATATTCGGGTGCCAACTACCAATAAACCTTCGTACGTGAGCTGTCGGGAGCATATACGTGAATGTGTGAACCCAGCATAATAGCCAGCTGGTACTAGGCTATCACCACTTCGACCTATATGTTCATTAACCCCCTCACGTTTTTGACGCAATTTTGAGCCTATTAGGGATACTTTCAAGCCTTTGTTACCATCAGAGGTATTTAGAAACCTTTAGTTTAGTTACTTCAACCTCTGCAGTTGTCTTTGAGTTAGCTGTGGGCAGAAAACTAATTTTGGAGACGTAATTATAAGAGTGAGAGAACTCTATTTAGTATTGTTAATCTGGCAATCTCGGAGTCATATGGTCGTGAGAGGGTTAATATCACTAACCTACTTAACCCTCTCCGATATATGACGCAATTTTGAGCCTATTAGGGATACTTTAAAGCCTTTGTTACCATCAGGGGTATTTAGAAACCTTTTGTTTAGTTACTTCAACCTCTGCAGTTGTCTTTGAGTTAGCTGTGGGCAGAAAACTAATTTTGGAGAGGTAATTATAAGAGTGAGAAAACTCTATTTCTTATTGCTAATCTGGCAACCTCTGCATCATATGAGCGTGAAATGGTTAAGCCCGTTAATTCTAGGTTGGGCAGAAATCGTAAACTCTAACATCTGTAACTCAAAAAGGGCTAGAGCAAACGAGCTGTCAATTTCTACATCTATTCCCTAGCCAAGTCTTCCTATTTGGTAGAAATATTAACTCGATTATTCTAGTCCTTTTTGAGTTATGAGAGGTTAGAGGTTACGATTTCTGCCCAACCTAGAATGAACAGACTATAGCTTCGTCCTCTATATATTTACCATCACTACTATTATTATGTAGTAACCTGTGATGCAATTGTTATCAAGTTTGACTCACAATACAAGGTTCTAGGGTTCAATTCCCGGTCAGGAAGAGGCAGATTTTTTCCTCCCACCTAATGTCTCTGTTCAACTATACTCTGTGTCCTTCCTCTCACTTAAACATTAGGCCTACCATAGCGCGGTTGGGAATATGAACATGATTAGATAATTAGATTAATATCCAGTATTCGAGAATGGATAATAAGACGTAGGCGTGTGCATAAACCTTTAACCGTCCTGGTGGTGTAATGGTTAAGGTGGCAAATATCTGTGTGTGATAACCCAGGTTCGAATCCCGGTGGATCACATATATACTTTAATTGATTTCATTGGGGATGTTTGTCGTTTGGTGTTGTGGTGAAATTAATAAAATATAGATTATCAGTAGGTTCAGGGCTATTTCGTAGCAAAGCCGGTTTATATGATCTGTGCCCCATGAATATTCCTTCCTCTCACTTAAACATTAGGCCTACCATAGTGCGAACATGCTATTAGGCTAATACATTTATTCTAATTACTCTTGCATAACAATACCGATATTCAATTAACTAGTGGAGTAAATCTCTAGTTTGGGGCTCAGGCCATTAACCCTTAACTGGCGGCGCGCAACATAAGTCGAGTGAAAGAAATTTGGACTATGTGGCGGCTCACAACATAAGTCGTGTGCCATTTTCAGCACGTAATGTTACTGAGAGAGAGAGACAAGTGGTGGCAGGAGAGTAGCGAGCGTATGACTGCTCCAGACCACCGCGGTGGACCAACTGACATGAATCCCACCCTCCTCCACCCTCTCACACTCGCTACACAGTGAATTGTTTAGGGAAAGTACCGAATTACATGGTTTTTGCACTCGTGTTGCGCGATTGTTGCAAGAAAACTAGCAGTCGTACAAGGATCGTTGGGGTGTCATTGGAAAGCTCTGTTTATGCCCTTTCAGGGATAGATACTTGTTTTACGCTCTGGGTCTTATTTAGGCATAAAAATGATCACATAAACAACCCTATTTTGGGTAAAAACACCCCGCTGGTGGCTACATATTATTTACCGCCTAGGCCCGCTCGTTAGGTGTTAATAACCTTTCATCTGGCATGTATTTGTTGATTTCATTAATTGAGTTTGGAAGTTAAGTTGGTTGGTGAACAAATATAGTTTGTCACAATTAACCCTTTCCATCCTTTTGACCTCAAGTTTGACTAATGAATATTGATATGGGTGGCGCTATAGTCTATTCGGTGTAAGTAGGCAAGAAATCATGACCGCTACTCTCTGCAACCCAAGAAGGGCTAGAGCAAATTGGCTGTACATTTCCACATCTAGCCTATTCCTTGACTGACTCTTCCCAAATGGTAGAAATATTAGCTCGATTACTCTAGTCGTTTTTTGAGTTGCAGAGGTTAGAGGTCATGATTGCTCGCCTACTTAGATTATAGTATTGAGCACACGTAAAGTCAGCATAGGAAAAGTAGAATGTAGATAAGAGGTGCCGTTGTAAAGGCTTATCCCTCATTACCTTCATCTGATCTGATCTGACCAAAAATTGATGTGTGCAGTATGGGATGTAATACTCTGTACACATAGGCTAGCTTAGTAGACCAGGTCAATAGGGTTAAAAGGGTTAATCGTGACAAAGACCAGATGAAAGGTTATTAATGGACTGAGCCCCGAGCTACTCCTCTAGTATATCTAATATTCATTATATTTTTCACCAACCAACTTTACTTCTAAACTCAATTAATGAAATCAACAAATACATGTGGCACTCCAAGGACTCGAACCTAGGATACTCACATCGATATTCCGCGCATATATTTGTATTGCACAGTAGTAGTAGTAGTAGTTGTTGTTTTTCCCTAGTTTCCCTTTCCAAACAGTCCCGGTATGTTATGTTATGCAATAATAATTAGAGGCAAAATTTATTAATGACATGTTACACCCAGGGGCGGACTGGCCATCTGGAGCACCGGGACTTTTCCCAGTGGGCCGGTCGGTGTATAAAACAAACAAACAAACCTACTACTACTACTACTAGTAGAAATAATAATAATAATAAAAATAATATCAATTCTTAACTATATACATAAGATACAGTATTAGTATACATAGGCAGAGAGAGACAGAGAGAGACTGACTCGCGTGTAGGGCCCTATCAACGGTAAAGGGGTGTTAATCCATTGGCTGCGGCTATGTTTGGGCTATTTAGGGCATATTCAGGCACTCCTGAATGATAAATCAAGGATCTGCATTAAATGAACTGTATTCTGCCGAAAACTAGGCGAAAATTGCTTCAAAATGAGACCAAAACGGGCCCCGTACGTGGTCTGGTTCACCCGCAGCGGTACAGGCTTTTAAAGCTTGGAAATTGCTGTAACTTGCCAGGACGTTCCAGAACGTCACCCGCAACCAAAGGGTTAAAGATTCACTAGATACGAGATAGCTGGTGTTCAAATGTCTTGTATTTAAAATATTCGTTACCCAAGTGGCAAGACATATGTATGTAAATGAATAGATGTAGTTCACATTAAATTAAAAAAAAATCACATTGTGACAATAGCTTTTTAAAAAATATATTGTAAATGGGTGATAAGACTACTATATATTTTAATATACGATACGGTAATTTATTTGTGGGCGTTGTGATGTGATGCCACAAATTGTGGCATCACACCACAAGGCTTACTTGGTGACGGTTTGCGAGGTATAAGCCTACGCTTCGCGGCCTCAGCCAATGTCAGTTCAGTTTATTCGAGTGCCAGGCAGTGGAAGGAAGTGTGTTACATTGTACTATTGAATTTTCATATTTATATAGTCCCATCTGTTTCTCATAGACTATTAATCTCCTAAGGATCGAAGTTTTAATTTTAACATCATATTTATATACAGTCGATCCTCCTACTGCACGAGTTTGTTTCAGTACCGGTATGTGTTTGTGAGTGCGTCGTTTCTAGCAAGATTTTAAAGATATTTAAATATCTATCTATCTATCTATTGCCTGACGCCGTGATCCCCGAAGGGGTGGCCACGAACGAACCGCCCCCATGCACCTCTGTCCCCAGTCAGTAGACGCCCCTCCTCCCAACCAGCACCACCTTCATACATATACTTCCTCACTCCATCCTTCCACCTCTCCTGCGGTCTACCTCTCCCTTTCTGTCCCTCCACCTCGCTCTCGTACACCTTCGCTTCCCATACGTTCCATATGGCCGAACCATCTCAAGGTGTTCCTTTTCACACTTTCCAGCACATCTACCTCCACACCACACCTCCTTCTTACTTCCTTATTCGTCTGTGTATCCCTCCATGTAACTCCGCACACACTTCTCAAGTAACTCATTTCCACCCCTCTCACTCTTTGTCTGAGTTTCTTCTCAAACGTCCATGCTTCGCTTCCGTAAGTCAGTGTCGGGATTACCACACTGTCATGCAAGGACTCCTTCACTTCCATACTGACCACCCTATATCTTGTTACTGCTTTTAGCGTTCCTATGAAATGGCAAAATATATCCCGATAAAATTTCAGGCCCTTATAATTTATATAGGCCTACTGAACAAAATCGTGCAATATGAGAGTCCAAACAACTTAAACAAGCTACTGCAGTGTCTATTTTTTTTAGTCAGATCATCAAAATAAGGAGTTAAGCATACTAGGGTATTTGCTGTAACATGGAAATGATGGAATACGACTTTGTTTTCCTTAGCAGAATATTTAATCATGGTATGTGTTTGTCAATAGTCTACCAGTTACATCAGTATATCCACAGAATCATTTAAATATGTAAGTTATACAGTAGGCCTATAAAGCAGATTATTCTTACCATACCCTTGCCAAGTGCATAGGTTGTTTTGAAATAGGCCTATGACACCGACTGTCCGGCAATCAACATTTCATACATAAGTAGGCCTACATACCTATGCATATAAAGAACATGTTCTAAACAAGGGAAAGACAGTGTTTTTGTTCACCGTGACCTAATGGCGGCGATCCAGCCATTCAGGTGCAACGGTCCCTGGCATCTCCTCTGTCAAGTCCTTTAGCCATCAGTGCAAATTGTATTTTGTGGATGCAGTCATTTAACCTTATGTGTAGCCTATGTTACCTATGTATAAATAATTTGTATAATAAATGCTGGCAAACTAAAGGAAGTCTTCTCCATGGTAATGTGTGTGTTATAGGCCTATGTACTGTAGGCTATGCATAAATATATTGTGACGTTAACCACTCCGTTAGAACCGCATGGCTTGTCCTATAGTGACTCACTAGGATCGCCAGGGCAGTGGATGTGGCTACAGTTGATGTATTGTTGTGTGCTTTATTTCATATGAAAGCTCGTGTCATGGGCAGTCCAGAAAGGCTCTTTGTTTTCACCCATGTCAAGGCTTTATATATTTAATTGCAAAGTATATGTTTTATCATTAACCCGTCCAGCCCCGGCTAGTTTTGTAATGTTTGTTCACCAGAACCCGGCCGGTTTTCAAAAAATTGTTTTATTCCAGAAACAATAGCGAATGGGTTAGGAATGAAGGAAAAACCACGAAAAACCGCTCAAAAAGCTTAAAGAATGGTCCTACAGAGCCCCCGAAAACGTATTTTACAAGAGTAAAAAATTGAAGGCAATTACCCCAAAAAAACAGGTTATTGCACGCTCACGCGCACGCACATGGACTTTGAGAGTTTTCAACCATCGGCACGGTTGCGTGGGATACGTACACAGTTCCCATACAAATCTGAGCCCTCTTGAGTGGCTACACCTGAGGTTACGGTCGGCGCAATTAGGGTGACGCGCCAGGCGCGTCTCTGGGGCTGTGCATTACATACATCGCCGACGCATCAGGCGCGTCGCTGGGGCTGTACGGGTTAAGTAGTAATGATAGGATTTGAGAGAGAGAGAGAGTGGAACAGAGTGTGGGGAGGCGCGCAGTGTTTTGCTATACTCGATGACGTCATAGCTGGCTGGCCTCGTGGGGATTCGTTGAAGGAGTTTTTTACCATGCTTGGTGACGTCATGTTTGGCTAGCTTCTTTAGCATTGGCTAGAGGACTTGTTACCGCTTTTCTACGCGGTTCGAGCTAGTGCTAGTATATATACAGCTTCCTCGCCACTCTCTCCCTCAGATCTGGTTTCTAGAACGCATCCCTATTATCCCTTTGATACCTGTCCTCCTCTCTGCACCTGAGAACCTTTTCCTCTGCCTATCTCTCTCATTTTCCATATCTTTCACCACCTTTTATTAATATTATACCCCCTCTGGTTAACTCTGCAAAATCAGCTTTATGCTGGCCAGTTGTATTTTGTGTTGTCTGATATAACCCATGTATGTTAGTTGTTAATTAAGATAAGTTGATCACGAAGCATTGGTTGGTATTCATATTGTTCAGTACCGCTTCCTATAATTATTAGTGTTCTGCTGGATTAGATAATGCTAGACTAGGAGTCTGATACTATAAGGTATTGTTTCCGATGTGTGCTGGCTTTAGTTAAAAGCTGCCCGACATACCTGAGAACTGGAGTTGATTGGGTAAATTCTAGTCTGTGTGCCATTGAGAGTAGAGCATGCACGAATGAGGGCTTTTTGCCTATACCATTCTGCACTGTTCTAGGCTCGGTTGGTTGTCTTTGAGGTACGCCAGGAGAACGCTTAATACTTCGGTATTAAGGTTTCTCAAGAGAGCTACCCTTCCCTATAACGTAATATTTGACGCACAGACTTGAGATTTGCACTAGGCTATGCGGCATGCCATGCGCACCAGTATCTCGTATCATTGACTCTAGCTAGACTTTATCAGTCATAGTAGACATTAAGTATATTAAACCAATTACTCTTTTTATGCATACCCGTTTATGATTACACAAGCATTTCGCAGCCTAGTTTGATACATTGAAACACAAACGACTTAGGCTCTTTTTGTTGATAGGAATACTGCATTGTCGTGGCGATTATTATTATTGTTGTAGTGTTTAGGATATTCTTGGCTCCGACTGCATTATATCTCCTGCCTTTTTGTGTGCATAGCCTGCACGAGCATTGTTCCGCTGCCTGCCTTTTTGGGTTCCATTTCCGATTCGAGCATCTTGATAGCATCTAACATTTAAAGAAGATTCCTTGTTGGTGCTGAAGGACTTTAGTGCACTTGCTTTCATGCAGGAGTGCCTGACATTTATTGATTAAAGTAACGTAAGCTGTAACTTCTCTTACCACCTTACTTTGCATACCATAACCAAGCACCTTCGGTTATAGGTAGTAATAGGCTGTTTTCACATAACATTAAGCCTAGAGTAGACGCACATTTATTGAGAGTTTAATAACCTATTATTGCATATAGAACTCTGGAGAGTATTTGTGTTCTTTGTTCACTGGGAATATACATCAGAGGTTGGATCTAGCGCTTTCCGTTGTAGCATTTATGCCATTACTAGTCCAATGAATAAGAACCCTGATATATTTAAACCTCAGTCGTAACAAATGGCGACCTTACCTAGGATTTGGTGAACCTACATTTATTAGCAGGGAACATTTGTTGTTTTGGGGAATATTTTGCGGGGATCAGCAAGAATAATTTTGTTTGCAACATACTATAGCCCTTGAGTATTTCCAAGATTTTTTGTGTGTATATCGAGGTATAAGAGTTTGGGGTGCTTCTTTTCTGAATATTGAGGTGGGAAATTTTTGTGAGCATCATGTCTTATACCGGATCAGAGGAGAATGGAGACACAGTACGTAATGTCGAAACTGAAGAACAGCAGCAGGATGAAATGGTTAATCAGGTGAACTGTGAGGAGGATGCTAGGATATTTTTGCAATGGCCTGTTACTGCCGAGCGGTTGGAGGGTATGGATCGGTACGGTCTTCAATGCCTGGCCACAGCTATCGGTCATGCGGGTACTAGCAGCATGACCAGGGATAACTTGATAACGTGTGTACTGGGCAGGGTGACTGGTGAGCGAGATGGGTTGAGTGCTCAGAGCCCTTCGGCCATGCTTCCCCTACACTCGACTCCCAGCCATCCCAGTGGTTTGCCGACCCCGGGTACGCTTCCACAGTTGGGTGGTGACTGGCAGGGTGGGTTGCCCCTGGGGGGACCACCGGTAATTTCAAACATTGTAGCACCTTCACCTCCTCCAGGGTTAACCCCAGAATTATTGTATCAGCTCGAATTAGTTAAGATTCAACAGCAAAAAAGGGCATGTGAGCTTCAGATTCAACAGCAACAAAAGGCATGTGAGCTTCAGCAGCAACAAAGGGCATGTGAGCTTAAGCAGCAAATAGAGCTAGCAAAAATCCAAGCTGAGTCGACTAGGTACTGTGCCGACAGGGACGTAGAGAAGTCGCGAGTAGAGACAACGGGACAGCGACTTGGGGCTGGTAACCGTGCTCCTGATCAATCTCTCTCGCACTTATTGAAACTGGTTCCGGTGTTTGATGAGAGTGGGGTAACAGAATTTTTCGCACGCTTTGAGAAGAAGTGCCAGGAACACCAGTGGCCAGAGAATAAATGGGCAGCACTTGTATCCTCTAGATTAATAGGCAAGGGTCTTAAAGCCTACGATGCGTTACCTTTGGAGTCATGTATTGTGTATGAGGATCTCAAGGAGGCTGTCCTGAGGGCTTACGAACTGCAACCAGAAACGTACCGTTTGAAGTTCCGGTGTAACTAAGGAAGAGATAGCACCTTTTTGGAACACGCCCGGGACTTGTCCGATGCTATGGGGAACTGGTTCCGATCTGAGAAGGTAACAACGTTTGATGGAGTTAAGCAGTTGATGATGTTGGAGCAGTTCTTTAACCCGTCCAGCACCAGCAACGCGTCTGGCGCGTCGGCGATGTATGTAACGCACAGCCCCAGCGACGCGTCTGACGAGTCACCCTAATTGCTCCGACCGTAACCTCAGGTGTAGCCACTCGAGAGGGCTCAGATTTGTATGGGAACTGTGTACGTATCCCACGCAACCGTGCCGATGGTTGAAAACTCTCAAAGTCCACGTGCGTGTGCGTGAGCGCGCAATAACCTCGTTTTTTGGGGTAATTGCCTTCAATTTTTTACTCTTGTAAAATACGTTTTCGGGGGCTCTGTAGGACCATTCTTTAAGCTTTTTGAGCGGTTTTTCGTGATTTTTCCTTCATTCCTAACCCATTCGCTATTGTTTCTGGAATACAAAAAAAAATTGAAAACCGGCCGGGTTCTGGTGAACAAACAATACAAAACTAGCCGGGGCTCCACGGGTTAAGAACACAGGCGGTGATCTAACTTTGAACTTAATTAAAGGAGAAAAACCCAAGAACTCTAGTCGAAGCAGCAGAAATGGCTGATCGACGGCTGTCGTTGATTCGGGGTTGCGGGTCCTCACAGAAGTACGATGCAAGTGCTAGGGACCGTTATCCCCCCCCTCCCCGTAGCAACGACACATTTAAACAAAAGAGCAATGAAACTAAAACTGAATCCAAACCTAACACCACGCCGTATGAGAAAAGTCAGGGGCTTTTTACATCACAGTATAAGCCAAAACCGAAATTTATGTGTTTTAAGTGCCACCAGGAGGGTCATAAGGCAAATGAGTGCCCTAGTCGACCTCCTCCGGCAGCCGTGTCTTTTGCTCACGGCATTGGAGTGTTCAAGAGGACATCGGAGTTTGTTAGAGGCAATTCTTCCGAGGTAAATACACTGCCAGTGCAGAAGGATCCGGAAGGCTTATTCCCTGTCCGTGATGCCTTTAGTGACCACAGGGGACTCGGTTGTGTGGAGTGGGGGGGTAGAAGACATGAGGTGAGAATTTTGCGTGACACTGGGGCATCGCAAACATTGTTGAGGAATTTCACTGGTAAACCTGTAAATACGGCACGGGTGGTTGTGGTTCAGGGAGTTAATGCAACAAGGTCATACCCGCTTGTAAGAATGAAGATGGAAGTTGATGGTGTGACTCGTGACCTGGATGTAGGAATTGTGGAGAAGTTGCCTGTTGGGGGCGTCGACCTCCTTCTCGGCAACGACTTTGCGGGGCCTACTTCTGAGGCTCCACCCTTAGTCGTTGCCGAGAAGCCGGCCGACGTGAGTAGGGAGGAGCAGAAGTGGGTTGAGAAATGTCCGGTGCAACCTATGGCGTGTGTTGCCACCAGATCTCTTGCATCCAGGGAGTCACATTCTGGTCAACAGTCTTTAGACAAGCGGAGGAAAGGTACCGAGAAGGTGTTGAAAGTTGATGCGGTTGAGAGTTTAGTATCAACGGACATTCTCGGGGACTCATTATTAGGACCAATTTTCGAGTCTGGAGAAGACCCATTAACTGTTACTAGGAAGGCAGAGGATGGGCTTAAAAAGACGAAGAGACAGCAACGATACACAGAGAGAGAGCAACGGGAGGCTAAATTCAATGTAGGAGGGGGGCATGAGTTGTTTCGCAAACACTTAGATAAGCTTGCTCCTTCGGACATTCGTAAATTGTAATTAAAAGACCCGGAGGTTCTTGAATGTGGTACCGGTGCTGTCGAGTTGAAGGAGGACAGTGATGCACAGTCGGGAGATTTTTACAAGTATCCCCTGACCATCATGGAGGTAGCAACAAGGTACCCTGACGCATACCCTATGTGAAATGGGTCAGCGAAGACGGTGGTCCGAAACTTGCTAGTGTATTTTTCCCGGTATGGTTACCCGCAGGTAATTCAGTCAGACCAAGGATCCAACTTCACTTCTAGCCTCTTTGTTCAAGCAATGCCGCAGCATGGGATTGTTACGGTTGTGTCATCTGCGTATCATCCGGAGAGCCAGGGTGTGTTAGAGCGATGGCACTCAGCCTTGGAATCTGTGCTTCGTTGTTGTTGCTTTGAGGGTGGGAATGGTTGGGATCTTGGCCTGCCATGTGTTTTATTTGCTGCACGGGAGGTACCTGGGGAAAGTTTGGGATTCAGCCCTAATGAGCTCGTCTTTGGACACCGTGTCAGAGGGCCTCTCCATATGGTTGAAGAAATATGGGAGGGCGCAGAAAAACCTTGTTCTATGCTCAAGCATGTCCTCGACAGTCGAGAACGGATGTTGCCCAGTCTGGAGTTGGCTGGCCGTAATTTGACTAGCTCTCAGGCCCTCATGAGGGACAGGTACGACCTCAAGGTTAAACTCAGGGAGTTTCGCGTGGGTCAGGAGGTGTTGATTCTACTGCCCCTTGTAGGTCACCCCTTATCCGCGAAGTACACTGGTCCTTATAGGGTGGTGGAGAGGCTATCGTACCTGGATTGCTTGGTGGCCGCTCCAGACAGACGTATGCGCAATCAGTTATGTCACGTTAATCTCATGAAAGAGTATGTGAGGCACCCCCCTGAGCCTCTCACTGTGCCTGTGATGACGTTTAGCAGTCAAGGTGGAGAAGGAGAACGGGACAGTCAAGCTTAGGTGGAGGATAACTGGAAGGATAAGAAAGTCAAATGGGCGCCTGAGTGTGAGAAGGCGTTTAGAGTAGTAAAACACCTGTTGTGCACTCACCCGATCCTCAGGGCCCCTGACTTTAGCCTACCTTTCCAACTAGCAACGGATGCTAGTGGTGTGGGGGCTGGTGCCGTCCTTGTGGAAAAGGACGATGATGGGCTGGAGCATCCTGTTAGTTTCTGCTCGGAGAAGTTCAATTCAGCCCAGGGGAGCTGCTCTGTTGTCGAGGAGCTGCTGGCGGTTGTGCTTGCGCTGGGGCATTTCGAGGTCTATGTTCCAGCCTATGGTCCGGTCGTTGTAGTTTACACAGATCATCACCCTCTCAAGTTCTTGGACCAGTTTCACAATCGGAATATGAGGCTGACCAGGTGGTCGCTAATGTTACGGGAGTATAGCCTGGACATACGCCATATTGCTGGTTGTGACAACGTGGTTGCAGATTGTCTTTCAAGGGTATATGATCCAGGGTAGATTGACACACGGGTAGCCTCCTGCTTTAGTTTGAATAGTATTTTGCGCTTGGTGCTTGTTGGCTCGCGGTTGTAGCCCAGCGTATTGGGTCGTAAAGCAGGAGTTGAGCGTTTGGTATAGAAGAAAAAACTAGGCTTGCCCCTATATTGCAGCCGAAATAAACAAATTAAAAACATAAAAATCAAATAAAAAACTCTTTCTTTGATAGTTGAATTTTTTCAGTATGTTATAGCAGTAATTCTGAGTTGCACTCCTCTCAGAATGCTGGGCTAGAGAAGCTCGCTCTGGAGGAGCATAACTACATATGATTTAACCTATTGTGTTGGGGAGGGTTATAATTTTGTAAAATGTTTTGTTGAGAACTGTGCCAGATATTTTACTGCCGCTGGGTGATGGGAAGTAGAGATATAGCATGGGTTCTAACAATCAGATTTTTGTGAGCCTTAGGCCTCTGAGAAAAATCTTGGGGGGGGGGGGTGTGACGTTAACCACTCCGTTAGAACCGCATGGCTTGTCCTACAGTGACTCGCTAGGATCGCCAGGGCAGTGGATGTGGCTACAGTTGATGTATTGTTGTGTACTTTATTTCATATGAAAGCTCGTGTCATGGGCAGTCCAGAAAGGCTCTTTGTTTTCACCCATGTCAAGGCTTTATATACTTAATTGCAAAGTACCGGTATATGTTTTATCATTAAGTAGTAATGATAGGATTTGAGAGAGAGAGAGAGAGAGAGAGTGGAACAGAGTGTGGGGAGGCGCGCAGTGTTTTGCTATACTCGATGACGTCATAGCTGGCTGGCCTCGTGGGGATTCGTTGAAGGAGTTTTTTACCATGCTTGGTGACGTCATGTTTGGCTAGCTTCTTTAGCATTGGCTAGAGGACTTGTTACCGCTTTTCTACGCGGTTCGAGCTAGTGCTAGTATATATACAGCTTCCTCGCCACTCTCTCCCTCAGATCTGGTTTCTAGAACGCATCCCTCTTATCCCTTTGATACCTGTCCTCCTCTCTGCACCTGAGAACCTTTTCCTCTGCCTATCTCTCTCATTTTCCATATCTTTCACCACCTTTTATTAATATTATACCCCCTCTGGTTAACTCTGCAAAATCAGCTTCATGCTGGCCAGTTGTATTGTGCGTTAAGGTCTGATATAACCCATGTATGTTAATTGTTAAGATAAGTTGATCACGAAGCATTGGTTGGTATTCATATTGTTCAGTACCGCTTCCTATAATTATTAGTGTTCTGCTGGATTAGATAATGCTAGACTAGGAGTCTGATACTATAAGGTATTGTTTCCGATGGGTGCTGGCTTTAGTTAAAAGCTGCACGACATACCTGAGAACTGGAGTTGATTGGGTAAATTCTAGTCTGTGTGCCATTGAGAGTAGAGCATGCACGAATGAGGGCTTTTTGCCTATACCATTCTGCACTGTTCTAGGCTCGGTTGGTTGTCTTTGAGGTACGCCAGGAGAACGCTTAATACTTCGGTATTAAGGTTTCTCAAGAGAGCTACCCTTCCCTATAACGTAATATTTGACGCACAGACTTGAGATTTGCACTAGGCTATGCGGCATGCCATGCGCACCAGTATCTCGTATCATTGACTCTAGCTAGACTTTATCAGTCATAGTAGACATTAAGTATATTAACCCGTGGAGCCCCGGCTAGTTTTGTATTGTTTGTTCACCAGAACCCGGCCGGTTTTCAAAAAATTGTTTTATTCCAGAAACAATAGCGAATGGGTTAGGAATGAAGGAAAAACCACGAAAAACCGCTCAAAAAGCTTAAAGAATGGTCCTACAGAGCCCCCGAAAACGTATTTTACAAGAGTAAAAAATTGAAGGCAATTACCCCAAAAAAACAGGTTATTGCGCGCTCACGCGCACGCACGTGGACTTTGAGAGTTTTCAACCATCGGCACGATTGCGTGGGATACGTACACAGTTCCCATACAAATCTGAGCCCTCTCGAGTGGCTACACCTGAGGTTACGGTCGGAGCAATTAGGGTGACTCGTCAGACGCGTCGCTGGGGCTGTGCGTTACATACATCGCCGACGCGCCAGACAGGTTAAACCAATTACTCTTTTTATGCATACCCGTTTATGATTACACAAGCATTTCGCAGCCTAGTTTGATGTATTGAGACACAAACGACTTAGGCTCTTTTTGTTGATAGGAATACTGCATTGTCGTGGCGATTATTATTATTGTTGTAGTGTTTAGGATATTCTTGGCTCCGACTGCATTATATCTCCTGCCTTTTTGTGTGCATAGCCTGCGCGAGCATTGTTCCGCTGCCTGCCTTTTTGGGTTCCATTTCCGATTCGAGCATCTTGATAGCATCTAACATTTAAAGAGTAGCGAGCGTATGACTGCTCCAGACCACCGCGGCGAACATACTGACACGAATCCCAGCTCCCTCCTCCCTCTCTCACTCGCTATATAAGGAATTGTATCGGGAAAGTGGCTAATTACATGCTTTTGCACTCGCGTTGCACGGTTATTGCAAGAAAACTAGCCATCATAAAAGGATCATTATGGTGTCATTCGAAAGCTCTGTTTATGCCCTTTCAGGGATAGGTACTTGTTTTACGTTCTGGGTCTTATTTAGGCATGAAAATGATCACGTAAACATTAAAGAAGATTCCTTGTTGGTGTTGAAGGACTTTAGTGCACTTTCTTTCATGCAGGAGTGCCTGACATTTATTGATTAAAGTAACGTAAGCTGTAACTTCTCTTACCACCTTACTTTGCATACCATAACCAAGCACCTTCGGTTATAGGTAGGTATAGGCTGTTTTCACATAACATTAAGCCTAGAGTAGATGCACATTTATTGAGAGTTTAATAACCTATTATTGCATATAGAACTCTGGAGAGTATTTGTGTTCTTTGTTCACTGGGAATATACATCAGAGGTTGGATCTAGCGCTTTCCGTTGTAGCATTTATGCCATTACTAGTCCAATGAATAAGAACCCTGATATATTTAAACCTCAGTCGTAACAATATATAATATATAATTTTATCTCTGTAGTATTGTAGCCTATATTTCCTCATCCATTATACATTTTTTTGTATAGCCATTGCTTATCTCATTAGTTACCTAAATATAGGTTATTGGATAGCACTCAAAATTTCTTCTACTCAACAGCTGAGCTCTGGAACTCTCTCCCAGAACCAGTCTTTCCCTCTTCCTATGACTTAAATTGCTTCAAACTCCCGTGTGTCAAGGCATTTTGGCTCGAACGTCCCTTGATTTTGGCCCTGTCACTCTTTCAACTATGGGGGAGGCACTCGCTATAGGCAGTTCTGCCTTTTGCCCAGGGGCGTCATTTCATTTATCCTTGGGAGGGGCAAAGGCTGTTTCTGAGGCCCCCCTGTTCCCACCTTCCCGCAGGGGTGGGTGGCGAGCGCAGCGAGCCTAATCAGCTGGGGGGTTGGGGGGGCGCTGTAACCCCCCCCCCCGCCCCGAGATTTTTTTTGAAATATGAGCAATTCTAGGAGCATTCTGAAGCCATATAAAAAGCTATATTGAAGTCATTAAAGCAATAAGCAATTATATATATACAGGTATAATATATATATATATATACAGTATATATATATATATATATATATATATATATATATATATATATATATATATATATATATATATAAAGGTCCAATTACTTCCTGACACACACACACACATTAATGGATATTCCAATTGGCATAGCTTTAATTTAAAGGATAAGTTTTGGAAGGCATAAATAATACTCGTTTTACACAATTACTTTACAAGTATTTATAGTAGCAGTAATAGTTGTAACATTTGCTTAATTTCTGTGCTTGACATTTGTCTTGAGAATTATTTTCATATATCTAAGCACATCATGACCAGGGGTCCAGGACCACTTTCGCATTCCCTCGCCCTTTTCTCTGTCTCGGCTAGTAGGTGAATTTTACAAGAGGAGGAGGATTCCTAGCCTCCCACCCCCAGGAGAAAAAGTAGGACTGGTGTCTGGACAGTGAAGCAGACAGACAGAAACGGAAAAGGTTGGGTAGAGGATGCCAAACCTCGCTCAAACTTCATAATTATATATAATGAAAATATAATGATTATAATTATAAAGGAGATTAAAAAGTTATCCTGTTATCTAATAAACAAAAATGGAAAGCTTATTAGCCCCTTTGCTACCATGAACTGGGTAATGTAATGTGATAAAGGAAGCACTGAGCTAAGAAAAAGAGGAAGTAGGAATATAAGGGTGGTTATTGAAATTAGGTAGGAAGATCCTTAAACAAGAATCATAAAGAATGGTAGAATATTTTTGCTCTGTTTTAACCCACAGGCCACGGCCCACAAGTGACGAGTCGCGTCTACTAGGCCTATAATGTATTAAGTATTATACATGAAAAGAGAGAGGATAGCTCATTACTTAACCGAAGCAAAAATCACAAAGCGAAGATATCCTATTGGTTAGAGTGTTTGAAATCTGTATGAGGTGACCTTGGATCGAATCCCAGTGATCGCATGCATACTTTCGTTAATTTCTTTGGTGAGTGTTTGGTGTTGGAGTGAAATTAACAAAAATAGAGAATATACGGTAGTTGAAATTGATCCCGAATAAACGTTTTCATTTTTGTTCGGACTTCATCACGTCATGACCATGTTAATTACTTAACACTAGATTAGCGGGCTAGCGGTTTATTTATATGTACCGCCCAGCGGGGTGTTTTTAGCCAAAATAGGGCTGTTTACGTGATCATTTTCATGCCTAAATAAGACCCAGAGCATAAAACAAGTATCTATCCCTGAAAGGGCATAAACAGAGCTTTCCAATGACACCATAACGATCCTTTTATGACGGCTAGTTTTCTTGCAACAACCGCGCAACGCGAGTGCAAAAAGCATGTAATTCGGTACTTTCCCCATTAAATTCAGTATGTAGCGAGTGAGAGAGGGAGGGAGGAGGTGGGATTCGTGTCAGTAGGTTCGCCGCGGTGGTCTGGAGCAGTCATACGCTCGCTACTCTCCTGCCACCACTTGTCTCTCTCTCTCAGCAACATTACTTGCTGAAATTGCCACACGACCTATGTCGCGCGCCGCCAGATAGTCCAGATTTATTATACTCGACTTATGTTGCGCGCCGCCAGTTAAGGGTTAATGATCGTTATAATATGATCAATGACTATAGTTTTATATATGAAATATAGTTTTGTTCACGGTTGTTCCAATGGTGCAATCAGAATTTTTCTATCACCAATAGTTATTGTGTAATGTGAAAAAAATGCAAACATTACCCAGTTTGGCCTAGCCTATATTATATGTGTGAACATCTGAGGTTTATTTATATGAATTTGTGATCTACGTAGCCTATAGCTCATTATATGAGAACGAGAATGCAATAACGAAGCTAATACGCCTAATATTGGTTTTCTATGAATATTTATAATTAGAGGGAAATAATAATAATTATATGGTTCACAATGAACCCCGCAACTGCTCATGTTTCTACTTTTAAACTCAAACGTTTTTCCAAAATATCTAGTCATATGACTTATTGCATTCCACAAAACACACATGCGATGATACGAAAAAGAAGCACTTATTCACTGCTATCATTAACAGCACTATCAAAATGTATTTTCATCGATAAAACACTTACTGGAATACTGGGGTCAGTCTGTCTGCGGTTGGGCCTGGAGGGACGAGAGATGTTGCAGCCCTACTGCTCAACTCCACCGCCCTGAGTATACTAAAGTTAACTAAAGACTAAAGTACTAAACACTCAAATTTGAAATTACTCAACAGTCAACACGTGCGGTGGCGCGGGCCGCGGTCAGCTGTGATATAGGCCTACAATATGTCGTTATCATGATGATATCCTTACTAAACTCAAGGTCACACACACACACACACAAGATATAAGAACATAAGAACATAAGAAAATGGGAGTCTGCAGAAAGCCGATTGGCCTAAGCAAGGCAGATCCCTGTCCCACACAACCCCAATTACAAAGCCCAATTATAGGCTCAACACTCTAATACCCTGAGGATCATCTTACCAAAACGGTTAGAGATTAACGCAGGATTACGGGGGTCTGCAGAGCGCTGATTGGCCCAACCCTGCTGATCCCCCTTCACACCCAACCCTTCTCGTCCATATGCTTATCCAATTTTATCTTAAAGCTCCCTATCGTTTTTAATCCCACTATAGCACTTGGTAGTCCATTCCACCCATCTACAACTCTGTTACCAAACCAATATTTGCCTATATCTTTTCTGAAACGAAATTTATCTAATTTGAAACCATTGGTACGAGTTCTTTCGCTATCACTGAGCTTTAGTACATTTGTCATGTCCCCTTTGTTAATCCCACTAACCCACTTGAACACCTCTATCATATCCCCTCTAACTCTGCGTCTCTCCAACGAATGTAAGCCTAATTTCTTCAACCTTTCTTTATACGGAAGATTTCTAATATTATGGATCATTTTTGTCATTCTACGTTGTACTCTCTCCAATGAATCTATGTCCATTCTGTAATAAGGACACCAAAATTGAACAGCATAATCCATATGGGGTCTCACTAATGACAAGTAAAGTTTTAAGATAACATCAGCAGTTCTGTTACTCACACTCCTTGAGATGAACCCGAGAATCCTGTTTGCCTTGTTTCGAACGCTTATACACTGTTGTCTAAGCTTCAAATCATTGCTAACAAACACACCTAGATCTTTCTCACAATTCGAGTTTTCTAATTCCACATTAGCTAGTTTATATTTAACATTTGTATGCATCTTCCCTATCTTTAATACCTTGCATTTGTTAATGTTAAACTTCATCTGCCAATTTACTGACCATTCGTGTAAGGTATCTAGATCCCTTTGGAGGCACTCTATATCTCTATCTGAATCAATTGTTCTCCCCATTTTGGTATCGTCTGCAAATTTACTTATCCTACTAGTTATACCTAAATCAAGGTCATTTATGTATATAACAAACAACAGAGGACCTAATACAGATCCCTGGGGGACACCACTTTTGACTGCTCCCCTTTCTGACTTCGTACCATTTATGCTGACTCTCTGCTTCCTACCAATTAGCCATGACCTAATCCATCCCAACAACGCCCCACCTATTCCATGCGCCTCAACCTTTCTCATCAATCTCTCATGGGGGACTCTGTCGAAAGCTTTACTGAAATCTAAATATATTATATCATATCACTTGTCATTATCTACTGCTTCATATACCTCTGAGAAAAAACTAAGCAAATTAGTAAGGCAAGAACGTCCCTGAGTGAATCCATGCTGAGAAGAATTTATTAAATTAAATGTATCTAAGTGGTTTCTAATTTTACTAGAAATAATTGACTCTAGTAGCTTTCCTATGATTGATGTAAGACTAATGGGACGGTAATTGGATGCTATTGATTTGTCACCTTTTTTGAAGATCGGAACTACGTTTGCAAGCTTCCAAGCTTCTGGAACTATACCTGTCTCCAATGACTTGTTAAATAAAAATGTTAATGGGTAACTTAACTCATCCCTACATTCTCTTAATACTCTAGCATATACCTCATCAGGACCAGGCGATTTATGAGGTTTCAGTCTGTCAATTTCCTTAAGCACATCATTTCTACTTATAGTAATCGTACTTAACCTATTTTCTATACTATCGCTATATACCTTACGGACTTCTGGAAACTGTGCCAAATTTTCATTAGTAAAAACGGAAAGAAATTGACTATTTAATGTACTGCACATTTCTAAATAATTTTCTGTCATTTCTCCTATCGAAGTTTTAAGGGGACCAATTACATCTCTAACCTTGGATTTATATAGTTGGTAAAAAGCTTTAGGATTATTTTTTTGAGTATTTGGCAACCTTAATTTCATAATTTCTTTTTTCTTTCCTAACCCTAGAAGGGGAACCCCCCCCCCCCCCCCCGGAGCGGTACACAAAGCTGAAATGGGGGTCTCAATGACCCCCCGTGGGGAAATAAAAGAAACAAATTTTTCTAATGCTTTATTGATGCCCAAAATGGTTTAGTTGTATACATACATCATTATGCTAGCTTATTATCACAGTTTATAGAATATTTCCTGAGTAGTTGCGTGTTGAGGCACTCGTGTTCCAAATTATCCAGGCAAAAAAATTGTGTCCACTAAAATAATCAAATAAATTACCGACCAAATTATCTGATACTTCGCAGTATGAAGGCGTGATGATGGGGTAAGTTCCTCCTAAAACCTGGAGGGCGTAGACCCCAGGAACGAGACGATCTGGAAGAAACAAAAGAGAGCAGGGATGCTATTTGTTCATCCGACAGGTTCTTGGGGTCAGCCATGGCGGGACTATTCAAAAGCAAGAAAATCCAGAATTAGGAAAAATATTCATAAAAAATAGTTCCTGGGGTCAAATGCCTATGAAATTGTTATGGGAAGCTGGGGAATATATATGTCAATCATATAAGCATAATACACCATAAATCTATCCGTCAACATAGCTTGCACAAGCACGAAACCAAACAAATCGAGAACGAAAATGCTTACCTTATAAGGGGAATGGTCGGGTCAATATGACCCAAACGGGCTGGTAGGGCTGGGAGGGGCGCTCCGCCCCTCCCAGCCCTCGGGCTTGTAGGTGTGCACACGATGAGCGGTGGGTGTAGACTGCCGTTCCCTCACCCAAACTCGTGGCTACCGGGCCGCGTCACGCCACAACACCAAGAAACAAGCCCGCGCACGATATTTCGGGGTCGTGGTGACCCCGGTTTCCCCTTCTAGGGTTAATATCCTTTTTTACCTGTCTTTAATATCCAGTATTCGAGAATGGATAATAAGTCGTAGGCGTGTGCATAAACCTTTAACCGTCCTGGTGGTGTAATGGTTAAGGTGGCAAAAATATGTGTGTGATAACCCGGGTTCGAATCCCGGTGGATCATATATACTTTAATTAATTTCATTGGGGGTGTGGTGGTGAGATAAAAAATAATATTATTAGTAGGTTTAGGGATATTTCTTCGAGAGGCCGGTCTATATGATCTGTGCCCCATGAATATTCTTTCCTCTCACTTAAACAGTAGGCTACCATAGTGCGGTTGGGAATATGAACATGATTAGATTAATATCCAGTATTCGAGAATGGATAATAAGTCGTAGGCGTGTGCATAAACCTTTAACCGTCCTGGTGGTGTAATGGTTAAGGTGGCAAAATATGTGTGATAACCCGGGTTCGAATCCCGGTGGATCATATATACTTTAATTAATTTCATTGGGGGTGGTGGTGAGATTAATAAAATAATATTATTAGTAGGTTTAGGGATATTTCTTCGAGAGGCCGGTCTATATGATCTGTGCCCCATGAATATTCTTTCCTCTCACTTAAACAGTAGGCTACCATAGTGTGGTTGGGAATATGAACATGATTAGATTAATATCCAGTATTCGAGAATGGATAATAAGTCGTAGGCGTGTGCATAAACCTTTAACCGTCCTGGTGGTGTAATGGTTAAGGTGGCAAAAATATGTGTGTGATAACCCGGGTTCGAATCCCGGTGGATCATATATACTTTAATTAATTTCATTGGGGGTGTGGTGGTGAGATTAATAAAAATAATATTATTAGTAGGTTTAGGGATATTTCTTCGAGAGGCCGGTCTATATGATCTGTGCCCCATGAATATTCTTTCCTCTCACTTAAACAGTAGGCTACCATAGTGCGGTTGGGAATATGAACATGATTAGATTAATATCCAGTATTCGAGAATGGATAATAAGTCGTAGGTGTGTGCATAAACCTTTAACCGTCCTGGTGGTGTAATGGTTAAGGTGGCAAAAATATGTGTGTGATAACCCGGGTTCGAATCCCGGTGGATCATATATACTTTAATTAATTTCATTGGGGGTGTGGTGGTGAGATTAATAAAAATAATATTATTAGTAGGTTTAGGGATATTTCTTCGAGAGGCCGGTCTATATGATCTGTGCCCCATGAATATTCTTTCCTCTCACTTAAACAGTAGGCTACCATAGTGCGGTTGGGAATATGAACATGATTAGATTAATATCCAGTATTCGAGAATGGATAATAAGTCGTAGGCGTGTGCATAAACCTTTAACCGTCCTGGTGGTGTAATGGTTAAGGTGGCAAAAATATGTGTGTGATAACCCGGGTTCGAATCCCGGTGGATCATATATACTTTAATTAATTTCATTGGGGTGTGGTGGTGAGATTAATAAAAATAATTATTAGTAGGTTTAGGGATATTTCTTCGAGAGGCCGGTCTATATGATGTGCCCCATGAATATTCTTTCCTCTCACTTAAACAGTAGGCTACCATAGTGCGGTTGGGAATATGAACATGATTAGATTAATATCCAGTATTCGAGAATGGATAATAAGTCGTAGGCGTGTGCATAAACCTTTAACCGTCCTGGTGGTGTAATGGTTAAGGTGGCAAAAATATGTGTGTGATAACCCGGGTTCGAATCGCGGTGGAGCATATATACTTTAATTAATTTCATTGGGGGTGTGGTGGTGAGATTAATAAAAATAATATTGATAGATTCTGATAGTAAGCAAGTAGGTGAATTTCGCCTTTTCTAATTTTTCTATATATTCCTCTCTTTTGTCCTAGAAGATCTAATAGTCTATTATTCATCCATTTGGGTTGGTTCTGTGTTGATCTAAATTTTCTTTTGGGGATGTATTTATTTTGTGTATTGAATACTGACTTGATAAAATTATCGTATGTATCTACCAAGGTTGACGTCTCTTCCTGACTTAAGATGACAGGTGCCTGAGAAGGGGTACACTCATTTGGACACCTGGATGACTTAATTTTTTGACCATAGGGTCCGCTAATAGGGCTCTTCTTAACCCCCCATAATTGGCTTTTCTAAAGTCAGGTATTAATGTTGTATTCTCTCTGGTATTACCTTTCCATTGTATATTAAAATACACAGAATTGTGGTCACTATTTCCTAGGTGGTCCCCTATCTCTACATTATTTACCATATGTTCATTGTTACTGAAAACTAAATCGAGAATATTATTACCTCTAATCGGCGTATCTATGAATTGAAATAAAAAACTATCTTGTACTACCTCTATAAACTCCTCAGAATCAGAGTATCCTATTTGATGCTGCCAATCTATATTCGGAAAATTAAAATCCCCCATAATGCACACATTGCTAAACCTTGATGCCATTTTAATTTCCTCCCATAATGACGTTCCGTCATTTCTACTCATATTTGGCGGTCTATACATAACTCCAATAACTATGGTCTCACTACCTTCGTTAACCTCTACCCAAACACTTTCATTATCGTTATTTAGTCTAATACCTGATTTAATACAGCTTTTTAATGTACTCCTGACAAACACTGCTATACCGCCACCCCTCTTACTTGTTCGGTCATATTTAAACAAACTATATCCTGGTATATCAAATTCTGCTAAAAAAATGCCTGGTTTCTGTATTAATCCACGTTTCAGTTAGCGCTATTATGTCTATATTTTCTTTGCTAACAAGGGCTCTAAGTTTGTTCATTTTGTTACATAGACTCCTACAGTTTGTGTAATATACTCTCAATTTACTTCTTTTCTTTATACCTAATTTACCTTTGTTTTTAGCGACATTTCCATCTTCCGTTGCACCATCACTACTATCATTTGCATTATAGTCATCATTTTTAGCATGAGACTGAATATCCTTATCGCTTTCGCCTGACGCTAAAATTGTTCCATTTAACCTCTCATTTACACTCTCAATAATTCTGTTCAAAACCCCACAACCACCCTATCTAAAGAACTAGCTAATGTAGAAACCCCTAACCGTGAAAGATGAACCCCATCCCTTGCGTACATCCCATCTCTCCCATAGAAACTATCCCAGTTATCAATGAATGGTATTGCTTTTTCTTTGCAATATTTCTCCAAACGGCAATTGACACCAATCGCCCTGGATGTCCATTCCTTGGGAACTCCTCTTCTGGGTAGGATACAATGTACTACAGGGATCCCTCCCTTCATCCTAACTTTATCTAACACATCCCGATACTGCTGCAGCAGTTCCTCACTTCTACCCTTACCAACATCGTTACTCCCGGCACCGAGACAGATAATGGGGTTATCTCCACTATCTTCCAAGATGTGGTCCATCTTCTCTAAAACCCTCCCAACTCCATGGCCAGGCAGACACACAACCTTCCTAAGTTTAGTGCGGGTAGCCCTAACTAAATGTCTTACCATGGAGTCGCCCACAATCGACACAGACTTACCTTCTCGGGACACAGACTTACCTTTCCCTCGGGAGGATCCAGCAGCTGCAGTTGGAGAACCCCCGGTGGTGGCAGAAGCTCCCTTGGTGGTGGTGGTGGTGGTGGTGGGGGTAGTGGTGGTGGTAGGTAGCACAGCGTCAGAGGTTGGAGCTGAGTCGGCGGCAGGCACTTCGGTTATCCCTCCCTTATCCTGACTATCTTTTCCCTCACATTCGTCTCGCAAAGGAGAGAATGTATTTGTCACACTCATACCTATTCTACTATCCTGCTTCTTGAGTGTGACTTTCCCACCCGTATTTTTAACAACCTGCCATGAATACAATTTTTCATCAACTTCCTCCCTTTTCCCCTTACTTGACTTTATTTCCTCTTGGCTAAGCTTGAAAGCTAGATTTTCGTCTTTAATCAAATCCACTTCCCTCTGAAGTTTAACATTAACCTCCCTTAGAGCCAAGACCTCTTCCTTCACCACAACCATCTCCTCTCTTACCTGGAGAATAAGATGATGCAGATCAGTTAGAGACTCGCACTCCATACCTGCCATGATCCCAATAAACTTAGCGAGGAGCAAGAAACTAAGTACAGAAAAACAAAAACAAGTAAACTAACAGCTAAAAACTGAGCTATAACACTTTTATATAACACGAGTGCACTGCCCCCAAACACAGGTAGGTGTAATGGTCACTAAAGGTCACTGGTAAGTGGTCCGGGCAGGAGCTCAGATTAACACAACCTTCTCCTGTCACTGACTGAACTAGATTTATTTGACTCTGAACATATTGAGGCTAAATATATATATATTTATTTGTAATTTCGCAATTTTTCCCATATTTGTTTTTAGTATTACTAACTGTAGTTGATTTTGAGGCCCCCTTAGAAAGCTTGGAGGGGGGGGGGAGCGCTGCAGCCCCCCCCCCCCAAATGACGTCCCTTCTTTTGCCTCCCTCAATAACATAGAAAAAAAAAGCACCTAAATATGCTTATTAGGCTCGCTTTGCTCCCCCCCCCCCCCCCCTTTAAAGGTGAATTACACAAAGATGAAACAAAGTGAGATAAGTTATTCAGCAGAACGTTAAAGGTGAATTCCAGGGATGAAACCTATTCAAACTACAATGTCCATTGGGATCTGCTTGGTTTTAGGTACATGATACTGAAGAAATTTCATCAATTTGTTTTAACAATATTGAAATATAGCTTATCTAAGTTATTTTATGTGGCGCGAACTGTCGTGTTTACCATGACATAACTGTAGCCAATGGCGGGAACTCTCGACATGGGAAATGGGTGAATCAGTGTTTTTTTTGTTTTTTTAGAAACTCTTATAATTTGTATGCATGTTTACAGCTCAACATTTGGCTTCACCACTGTCTGGTCAAGGGACCGCGATATATAAATTGAACAGAAAACGATATTATCATTACGAAATAGGCCTTAGAACCGACCTCACTCAACTCTGGACCAGGCTAAACATGCATAAACCCTGCATGTATGTGTATTGCTGGCGAGCTGGGATTATTTCTTGATGTGCACCACATCATCAGGACGTTGGGCGATCTCTTGCAGAGCTTGAGTATTGAGTTGAAAGGTATTAATTACGAAAAACAGACCTCACTGTTCAGGACCGCATATCTTGTTTACAAACGGCGTCTCTACACAATGGAGTTCACTCCAGCTGGCTGAAAATGCCAATTCGTCACCAACGACTTATATTATATATTAGTATTTTGTTCTGGAGTTTAATGGAATTATATCGATATTGCCCATATACATATTACAGTATATTCATGCCAAGTTATGACCCTGCATTAATCTTCGTTTTTTCGTTCATCCCTGTAGTTCACCTTTAAAGACTCTAGTAATACACCATTATTGGGAATATCCTTAAATTTGCCCCTAACATATAAAATAAATTGGGTTAAGTTAAAGGTAAATTTCTGTTGCCTGACAACTATCAGAATCTATGACGTCATCACATAACTGGAAGGCGCAAAATTTGCAAGACCGTCAACTATCAGACGCCGCCAGATATAAAATTGTTGAATATTTGTTTTCTTTACTGACTTAAATTTACGTTATCATACACAAACCTGAGCATCCTTAATATGTTTTGATGCATACAAAATATACATCTTCGATGTTATGCAGCTTATGTACCGGTAATTCACCTTTAAGCTTAATTAATTAGCCTAATGCCAAAATTAATTTCAAACTGTAATTACTGATTCGACAATATAGTTATTTTGGTAACATTCAAGGAGACTACAGCAGGACTCTTCTTCTTCTTACCTCTGACCAGGTATAGGCTATCCTAGTGTTTACTAGCCTATACCCCTTTGAAAGGACATTAGCCTAACCTAACAACCTTACATAACCTATCCTAGTATTATGGGTGGGGGCTGCCGCCCCCACACCCCCGCTATTTGACATCTTTGACAGATTTTTGGTGTATTTTTCTGTGAAATCAGGTTTTTTCAAGTGTCGATAACGAAATTCCTCCATGCTGACTATAATGAGAAAAATATGGCGAGTCTATTGGTCCCTATTTTCCCTAATACATTGTTTCTAATAAGGCCTTGAAGATTATCGTTATTTTATCATATAGGCTATTATATTATTTCACATGACCGCATCAAGTGGGCTGGTCCATACCAGAAAGTCCAGGGCCACTTTTGAGTCCCAGTCCGCCCCTGGTTACACCTACACTGCCACCAGTCCACCACCCTCCAACTCATATCACTCACCACTACCATTATCACCATTCCTAATCCCACCACACATCACTGTCACCACTACCACATCACCATCCCAATTCCCAAGTACTACCACACATCACTGCCGCCACTCACCATCCCAAGTCCCAGCACATATCACTTCAACCATTCACCACTACCAATCCATCATTACCACCCAAAGTTCCAACACACATCACTGCCACACCACTCACCACTATCATCATCCCAAGACCCAACACATCACTTGAACCACTCACCACTACCATCATCACCATCCCACGTTCCACCACACATCAAATATTAAGATTAGGCTAGTTTAGTCTTACCCAGGACATATTTACGAGTGATAGAAAAAAGTATAGACAAAGGAAGAATTAACGAACATCCAAATTCATAAACTGATAGGTCCTTCTCATAGGCCTACTGAATATATATTTTTTAGATAAAATCAAGCCTAAGTGAAACATAAAGGCAAGCATGTAGTTACCGGTGTTTACAATACGCGGACGCTTGCGATTCATGCTCCCGTCTAGTTCGACAGCCGTGAGATACGATAAGTTGAGCCCCCCCCCCCCCCCCCTATTGACTTGTCATCTCATCATATAATTATATTATACATAACAGAAAAAATAGACAGGAACTTAACCGCAAGCGATCGACCTACAGTAGACCTATATAAACATGACCGTCGTCAGACCTTCCCAAGATAACTTATTGCCATCAGATTGCAAGCGTTAATGAGTGCAATTTTATCAGTGCCTTACCTTGTGCCAGCGACCGAGAACACAGGTTGACAAACAGGTAATAGTCCAACGTTACATTCTCCTTGTTATCACACGGCAAGTCTGCAACACTTTAGGTTTGTACTCCACTACAACTTTGCGTACGCTGTAGGCTATATTTCAATTAAACTCGCGTAGGAAACATTCCAAGATATTGCACACTTATCACATGCAACAATGGCCAATTGCTGTATATTTATATCCTCCAATTAGTCATTAGTGTCGATATAAATAATCCCAAACTTTGCAGATAAATCCGTGAGAAGAACGTGCATATATCTTTATGTAATGTTCGAGCCACACTGACCAGGTGTGGCTGTGGGCCTGTGGTCGACTGAACACGTGGGCTGCGATTCCGGAGCGAAAAATTTCGTACCGCTCTGTGATGAAAATTCATAATATTCTGTAAAATAATCGCGATCACTTGCTAAGAATACAGTAGGCTACATATCTAGTTACCCAAATGCATAACATATTTGCAAGATGTAACAAAATTCGGCGCTAGTATCCTCATACGTCAGCCAGTCAACATCATTGTGAAAATTATACAATTCGGGCTTAGAATCTAATGCCGACAAAATAGCAGTTTGAATTAGATCAAAATGAATGTATATTAAGGGTGACACAAAAATGCCAAGTCACACAACGTTTTTACCGGCAACTTACGAATTACAACTAATGTATTCATATTCATATTTTGATAATTTTGTCACCAACCAACTTCACTTCTAAACTCAATGAAATCAACAAATACATGTGGCACTCCAAGGACTCGAACCTAGGATACTCACACCGAAATTCCGCGCTTTTATGCATTACGATATCAAGACAGACAATATTTCAGGAGACTATAATACTGTCTTGTTGACGGCAACTAGGCTGAAGGGAGAACGATATAGTTGGTTGAAGTATTTATTATAAAGCTTGCATTTAGAAGCTTCCAGATCAGGGTTGCTAAAAAAAAAAAATATATATATATATATATATATATATATATATGTTTCTAGTCTCTCAGTGGGGATCGAACCATCGACCATCAGGATGATAGCCGACGCTTTAATCAATTACACCACGGCAGTCCATGCCGTGGGGTAATTGATTAAAGCGTCGGCTTTCATCCTGATGGTCGATGGTTCGATCCCCACTGAGAGACTAGAAACATTTAGTGGCTCACGTGTATTTGTGATATATTCTCAATATATATATATATATATATATATATATATATATGTATATATATATATATAATATATATATATATATATATATATATATATTATATATAAATATACATATAGCCGTCCGGCTGGCTCAGTTGATAGCGTGCCTGATTCTCATCTTGCAGGTCTCGCTTTCAATCCCCGCTCAGATTGAAAAGTTTTTCTGGGATATAGCCGGCGGTTACCATCTCCCCATGAGCAAGGGGGATGGGTAATGGTCTCTGGTAGACTAAAGAAAGCCAAGCGCTTGTGAATCTTAGAATCCTATATAAGTAACCAGACGATTATTATTATTATTATATATATATATATATATATATATTATATATATATACAGTATATATATATATATATATATATATATATATATATATACAGGGTATATACAGGGTGTTTCAAAAATACCTTTCATAAATTTCAGATTGAATAGACCTAGCAATAATATTCATACCGGTACTTTACTATGTGACGGTTTTGGAAATATCTCATATTTACCAGGATATTGCACATTTTAGTTTATATAGGAAAGTCTAAGATATGAAAAAGTTTCATTCCTGGCTATCCCCTCAGCCTCAGGGATCAAGACGTTTGGCAAAAGATAGAAATACAGTATACAGTTTAATTATGTATTTACTAGTTGAGGTATATATATACCCAGCGCTACCAGGGGAAAAGTCGAAGTATGGGCTGTCTATATTGGAGGAGGGGGGCAAAACCAATGCCGTTTAAACCCTTTTCTGGCACCCTCTTACTATGCATGCCAAATATGGCCATCTTGAAAACTGAGGGAGTTGGGGTGGGGTGGGGTTCCCTGCTCCCCCCACTTAAAACCTATTCTGGCACCCCCTTAGTATGCATGAAGTATGGGATATCCATCTTGAAAACTGAGGGAGTTATTGGGGGCTCCGCCTTCCCCCCCCCCCCATTAAAATCTATTCTGGTACCCCCTTAGTATGCATGCCAAGTATGGGCTCTTCATCTTGAAAACTGAGGGAATAGTTCGTGAGCAAACAGACAGACATAATACTCACAGAAAGTAACCTATATTAGTAGATATCTATCTATCTGTCTATCTATTCATCTCTCTCTCTCTCTCTCTTCCTCTCTCAAAAATTACCAGAGAAAATTGTACAATACAATGCAATTGACACATTCAAAAGGAGGATAGACATCTATTTCGAAGAGGCTTTGAGTATTTTAGGTAAAAATAAAGGAAATAATAGCAATACTAAAATGTTGGGTTAAGCGTCAATAGTATACAATATTTATCAACTTTCTTCAATTTCCCAGTAGAAATGTTCTCATTCTGCTGGGGGCCTTGTTCACCCAACTATATTTCATGAGGGTGTGGTGGGTGGGGAGAGAGCCTTCTTCTTTTCTGCCTTTACCATCCACTTTGTAGCAACTATCATCTTATAATTAAATATGGACGGCCTAGTAGGGAACGCAAGGTCTGTGGAGTCTGTGAATTTATGTAACACTATGTAACTCTCTAATAATATACTGTATACGTTACACAAGGATGTTTAAGACGATTGCAAGAATGAAAACTATATAATTTAATAGTGGCCCCTCCATCTTTGATGATATTGCCTATTAGTATAATAGTCTCCATTCAACATCCCGCGTCAGCATTTTTAATCTACCGCCGCGGAAGTATCATGGAGTACCTGTCATAAGTGCACGCTTAATTCCCTTATGGAATCGTCATTATGATTGGGAACCCTACAGAAAAAACTCCGTAAAAAAGAAAAAAGAAAAATTAACTTGATATTTGTTATCATATGACTTACCATATGTGAATTTCTTGCGTTTTGCATCCCCGACTCCAGGCCCCCTAGCGGCCATCCTCGTCCTTCCTACTTCCGTGGCCACACAAGCCAGTGGGGTGCTGCCGTCGCTCCCGCTTCATTCGACGTTTTCCAGCGCTTCTAGTGAGTCCTTGCTCATTTGTATACACCTGCGTTGTAGTGAACAGGTTTAGATTAGCTAGCAACGGCTGCCCCATTGGTATGTCCGCAGAAAGTGTGTAAAAAGGTACTATTGTAACAGGCGCCTACGTATCCCAGGATCGTCGCGCCACGTGTGTTATTATTATGTTGTGTTGCGCCTTTAGCTTTTGATTTCATAGCTAGGAGGCTACCACTCTACAAGATTATGCTTCAGGCCGTCACTAAAAGGCGTTTGCATATATTAATTGTGTTTTTTAGCAGATGCTCTAGTCTAAGGGTGACTGCACGTGGTGCTACGCCTTCTAGAGTTCGTATTTGCTTGCGGGACCCTGTCGTGGTCCTCCCTCATCTGGTTGCGGTTGCTGGGTCTTCGGAGCGTCGTCTGCCTGTAATGTCTCGTCGAGCCACGTGGCCAGCCTGGTTAGGGGTCTCCAGTGTAGGCTGCAGGTAATTTAGGATTCTGAATTCTCTGTTTAGTTTTAAGCCTATTTGTGCCCCTGGTGTTTTTAAATGTGTGCTTTGCATGTTATTTGGGGGTTTTGGGAGACGTCCCTATATTTATGTGAGGGTTTCGGAGAGAGGAGCTGTGCTTTACCTCCCCTCTCTGAAAATTTGGTTTGTCTCTGGCGGCTCTGGGCAGCAGGGCCCTGGTTAGCCATCTTCAAAACGGGTAGTGAATAACCAAATGTCCCGGCGTGGTTAGCTGAACCACAGGCCTTCCACAGGCCTTCCGGCGGAAATGCGGATTCCTACGGAAGCTCTGAACTCGGCCCGCCGAGTGAACTCGCCCTGACCACAATTGTCACGCGGTAAAGGCTTCCTTGCCCTGCGGCGCCCCAGTCAAGTGTGCAAGTGTTTAGATACGTCATGCAGCGGATAGTCATACACTAACGGTCTAATAGGGCCTGTGCCACTAGTCATAGGTAAGCAGTTACAATCAGCTTAGACGGAAAAGTGCAGGTTTTTCTCGGCGAGTCCAGCGGAAGGTTAGAGTAGTTGTGACTATAGCTAATTTTCCGGCGGACTCAAGGTAGGATGTATTAACACCTCGCAGGTTATCCTTATGAGCATTGATTCCTGAACATTTTCTATTTCCAGAATTCCCGGCACCTTAGTGACTACAGGACCGGCGGGTGGTGGCTGCTGATTCCGGCGGAAGGGGGGCCCTCGTTATCCATCATGCCTCGGTTTGAGTTATGCGCTACTCCTCACTGTTCACTGTTACCTATATTCGCTCATAAACTCTGTTTAAGATGTGTTAAGTGTTTAGACCGCTCTAGAGGCTTGTGGATGTCAAAGCGTTGTTCTGTCTGTGCCGACTTGAAAACGGCTTTGTTCACCAAGAAAGACTTGTCGTGCTTGGCAGCTTTGCAAGAAATAAAAGCCATTTTTAACACTTATGCCAAAGACACTGCCCATAAGGCTCTTCACTGTGATGATGAGGCCCTCTGGGAACAATTAATAATAAAGTCACCTCTGGTCAAACCAGCCTCCCATAAATCTGTCAGACCTAAAGTGAAATCTAAAACCCTTTCCAAAGAGGTAGTGAGTAGCAGCAGTGGCACTGACAGTGAAATTACCGAGGTTGCCCCACCCGACCAACCAAAGAGGAAACTTTCACCCTCGCCAAAGCGTAAGTCGAGGTCAAGGTCGAGGTCTCCCCGCAGAAGGCACTCTTCGGCTGAGTCTTCCCGGTCTCACAAGTGCCAGGAGGATTCTCAGTCACGCAGTGGTAGCCGGAAAGAGACCCCACAACCACCTCCCTCTTCCCCTATCTCCGACACGCCCAACGTTGACGCCGGTGGCTCGGAAGTGGGGTCAGAAGACATAGAGTCCCAACCGGGTCGTGAACAATCTTTAAGTGTACCACCTGATTTCACCTTTGCGATTCCTAAGTTGAATTATGTGCCACGTACTACCTTCTCCGCCGGACCTAGACGAGTCCTGGCCGAGTAATATAAGGGTTCACAATCTTTTGATAGCTCCCAAATCATCCAAGACTCACAGCCACCCGCGGCGCGGGGGTTCTGGCACCAATCGGAGCCATCTCATTACAGGGTTAGAGTAAGTCAGGAACCATTGATTGAGAGTAATATTGATATGTTATCTTCGTCTGTCCCTGATTTGGTGTGGCCACCGGCGGATCAGACACCGGAGGCACAACAGGATATTTCTGAAGAGGTTGAGCCGGAGGAAGTGCCTTTATCCTCAGCTCCACCAGGTCTAACAGATGAGGAGTCTGAAGCTAGCTCCCAATCTTCTAATGGATCCCACAGTAAGTGCATTACCTCAGATGAAATTACTGATATCTTACATAAAGTTATGCAACAGTATAATCTCCCTGCTTCCTCTGACCCCCCTGCCAGTCTACCTGTAGTTTCCACGAGTCTCTCCATGATAAGACCTGTACAACCTTCGGGTTTTCTTGCCCCCCAAGCCTCTGTGCCTCCTATGTCCTTGTCTCCGTCTGTAACCGCGGCTTCCGGCACTACAGTGCCAGCCACGCTGACTACCACTAATGTTAGAGTGATCTCGGATATTACTCCTCCTCCCTTAGATAAGGATCCTCAGAGGAAAGGCCCTATGCCTCTCCTCTACGGACCTGACTGTTCATGGGTCCCGGCAACACCACTAAACCCACAATTAGCACAACCCACCATTTCAGGAGACCTTCCGGTCCCTAGTGAGTGGACAATTGAGATAAACAAAAACAGAAAGTTCAGGGCGAAGGACGAAACAGGGAGATTACTGGATGTATCAATCAAAGCTATACCTAGTTCTTTTAATCCAGACTTCTTTGTTCACACAGCTGCCCCGGCAGTTCCCGCCGCCTCATCTGCACGACTCTTTGCGGACTGGTCTAAAGCCGATGGCGTTAATGATGTCAAGGCTTTGAATGCTCTCATGCCGGAAATAGATACAATTCCGGTACTGGATCAGTCGCATACACCAGTCCGGCAAATGGGGCAGATAGGGGCGGGTCCCTGGGTAGATTGGGAGTTAGAGGCTCAGGTCTTTGCATCAACCATTACGTGTAAGTCCTCTCATCAGGTGCCACAGGAATCTCATAAATATTTCTCGTTACCTGTACAGACGGCTGACGGGGTGTCGCCGGATTTGTTGGCCTTTTTAGCGGCACCCAAAGTAGCCCTCCATACTCTAGAGTCTAGATGAACCCTTTTGCACTCCTCCGGCGGCTCATTTGGAAAGGGATTTTAAATGGGCAATTTAAATGGGCAAGCCGGAGATGACGACACCCAGCCGGAGTCGGCCACCCTAGAATAGCTGAGAAGTAAAGCTGTATGGTGAACAGGACCTCAGGGGGGAAGGGGGGGGGGGGGGTTGATCACTATAATGTGTTCATCATTAAGGGGAGGTTTTTAGTTTGTTCTCTAGACCTCCATCAAGCTTAAAAAAACACCCCCTAGACCCCCTTCAAGATAAATTTGTACATTTTTCTCCTAAATAGCAGGCTCACTTTCGCTCGCCAGGAATAAATCTATACCTAAATGGCACGAAAGGTATAAATATTGACAAAGAAATGGGGTGGAAAGTATTAAAATCGCCAAACAAATGGTGCGTACGTCTTAAAAACTCAAAACTAATGGGGCTAAACATGAGGGAGAAGGGGTCGAGAAAAAACCAATACGTGCCCTTAAGTAATACACCCTAGCTAGGCTAAGTTAACCCCTTCTGTACCGGCGACGTTTTTAAAATCTTGTTCTAGCTATATATATATAGACGATTTTATGCAGCTTAAGAAGAACATGTGGTGTTGAAAAGGATTAAGTGAGATAGTTCGAAGCCTCTTAATTGCTTGAGGCCCATTTTAAACTGAATAAAATCGTCTTATAGTATCAACAATAAAATGCAAAAGACGTCGCCGGTACAGAAGGGGTTAAGACAGTGTTCGACCCTTTGAGTACACGACGTCCTTACTAGTCTGATTAACCCTTTGAATACCAGCGACGTGTGTTATCTTTTACTTTAGCTATATTTAGACGATATTATGCAGCTTAGGAAGCATCTGTGGCATATAAAAGGGTTGGTTGAGATAGTTTGAAGTCTTATTATTGCTTAGAGGTCTTTCCTAATCTGAATACAATTGTCTGATAGCTGCCACAATATAAAGAAAAGGGCATCGCCGGTACAGAAGGGGTTAATATCACCTGGTAGTCGGTAAATCGAGATGACGGAGTTAGCAGATATTAACACTCAAAGAGCGGGTGGTGGAGTATATTTGACTGTGCCGCCCAGCGGGGGGTTTTACCGTAAACGAGCTTGTTTCCGTGCTCGTTTTCATGCATAAACAAGAGCCAGAGCGTAATACAATTATCTATCCGTGAAAGGGCGATAAATGAGCTTTCCAATGACACCCAAACCATCCTTCTACGATGGCTGGTTGTCTTGCAACGATCGTGCAACCGAAGGGCAAAATCGGTAAAATACGGTAATTTCCTTACATTATTACGTGTGAAACGAGTGAGGGAGGGTGGAGTAGGGCGGAGTAAATCTCAGTAGCTCCACGGCCACCGTGGCGAGCGGTCATGAGGTAACCTACGCTCCTCCCACCGCTCCGCTCTCTCTCAGAGCACATTACGTACTCAAAATTGCATGCGACTATAGCCGGGCCCCGCCACATAGTCCTTGGTTCTCTTGCCCGGCTATAGCCGGGCACCGCCAAAGAAGGATTAAGGGGAGATTTCCACTTGAGGGACTTTTTTCTTGACCACTTTCTCCCTCATGTTTAGCCCCATTGCTTTTGAGATTTTAAGACGTTTGCTCCATTAGTTTGGTGATTTTAAGAATTTTCGACCCATTCTGTCAATTTTAAGACCTTTCGTGTCATTTAGGTGTTGATTTTATACTGGCGAGCGATAGCGAGCCTGTAATTTAAGAGTAACCGGCCTTCGGCCGGGAAATTTTTCTACCGAAAAATGTACAAATTTATCTTGAAAGGGGGTCAAGGGGGTGAAATTTTAAGATAGCTGGAGGAGTAGGAAACAAACTAAAAACCTCCCCTTAAAGTTATGTATTTGAGGACTATTCACGTAAACAATCTTAGGTGTAATGGTTTAGATGCTTATGTTCTGGGTGTGGTGTCCCGAGTTCGAATCCCGGGAGGACCATATGCTTTCATTAGTTTATTCAAGTGCATTGGGGCTTTTAATTGATGATTAATGTTAAGAACGGGGTGTTTCTTAATTGTTTTTTTTTTCTTTTTTTTTAACTGAAAAATTTAACTATTAAAATAATAAGAAGGATATATATATTAGTTACCTTTTCAACTCTTTGTTTAAGGGGAGATGGATCGTTTTTCTAGATCCCCTTCTCCCTCATGTTTAGCCCCATTAGTTTTCAGATTGTATGATGTTTGAACCATTAGTTTTTCGATTTTAAGACCTTCAGCCCCAATTCCTTGTCAATATTAAGACCTTTCGTGCTATTTAGGTGTTTTATTTTCCTGGCGTTGAGAGAGTTTATAAAAGAGTGGAAAGAGGTGTCATCAAGGCTAATGTGGGTGAGAATGCGGTTTAAGGGTGAAAGGTGGGTTTTTGTAAGTGCGTATGGACCAGGAAGTGAAAGAGAGTTAGACGAGGTAGAGGGTTTCTGGGAGGATTTGAGAGATTGTCTACAAGGGTTTGATGAAAATGAAAATGTTATAGTTTTAGGGGACCTAAATGCTAGGGTAGGAAATGAGCCTGTTGAAGGAGTCATCGGTAGTTTTGGTGTGGATGGTGTAAACGAGAGTGGAGAAAGACTGAAAAATGTATGTGAAGAGTGTAGATTGAGTGTAGGTAATACGTTCTTCAAAAAAAAAGGCGTATACACAAGTACACCTGGCATAGACTTGTGAGGGGAGAGATTGTAGAGAGGGCATTGATGGATTATGTGCTGGTGACAAGGGAAAGATTGTGTAGACTGCTGGATGTGAATGTGATGAGATGTCAGATCATTACCTGGTGGAGGGAAAGCTAAGAGTTAAGAGTTACAGGAGAATAAGAGACAAGCGTGAAGTAAGAGAGGTAATAAAAGTTAGTGAGTTAGAGAAGAGTGAAAAAGAGAGGGAGTACAAGGAAAGACTAAATGAAAAGTGGATGGAAGTGAGAGAGATGGAAGAGAGAGAAGTAGAGGTTGAATGGCAACAGTTTAAGGAAGGAGTGAAAGCAAGTGCAGAGGTAGTATGCGGCAAAAGGAAAGTAGGAGGCAGAGGTATCAGGAAGGGAAGCGAGTGGTGGAATGATACGGTGAGAAAGGCAGTTGAGGAGAAGAGACAGTGTTTTGAGAGGGTTTTACAGGATGGTGGTGTTGAGGTATGGGAGAGGTACAAGGAGAAAAGGAGAGAGGCAAAACGGAAAATTAGAGAAGCGAAAAAAGATGCAAACGAAAGGTGGGGCCAAAGGCTGAGTGAGAATTTTGAAGAACGAAAGAAGATGTTCTGGAAGGAGGTAAATAAAGTAAGGAAAGGAGGACAAAAGAGGGAAGAGTCAGTGAAAGATGAAAATGGAGAATTACTAGTGGAACCAGTTGAAGTGAGGAAAAGATATGCCGAGTATTTTGAATCTTTGTTAAATACAAGAGATGGAAGAGAAGCAGTGATTGAAGCAGAGGTGGATGGAGATAGGTTACCCAGGCCACCCAGGTGGCAGGGAATGAATGAAAGGATTGAGGAAAATGAGGTGAAAGAAGCAGTGAAACAAATGAGAGCGGGAAAAGCAGAAGGTTTGGATGGTATTGCTGTGGAGTGTATAAAGAAGGGTGGAGATGTGATAATAGATTGGTTGGTGAGACTTTTCAATGTGTGCTTTGCTGTGTCAATGGTACCAATAGACTGGAAGAGTGCATGTATTGTGCCGTTGTACAAGGGGAAGGGAGATCGGCAGGAGTGTTCAAGTTATAGAGGTATTAGTTTATTGTCAGTGGTTGGAAAGCTGTATGGCAGGGTGTTGATAGAGAGGATAATAAAGTGTACGGAAGTTGCAATAGGAGAAGAACAGTGCGGTTTTAGGAGGGGAAGAGGGTGCGTGGATCAGATGTTTGCAGTAAGACAGTTATGCGAGAAGTATTTAGAGAAGCATAAGGAGATATTTTGGGCTTTTATGGACTTGGAAAAAGCGTATGATCGTGTGGACCGTGAAGCAATGTGGAAGGTGTTAAGGATTTATGAAATAGGAGGAAATTTGTTAGAAGCAGTTAAGAGTTTTTATGAAGGGAGCAGAGCATGTGTGAGAGTAGGAAATGGTGAGTTGAGTGAATGGTTTGAGGTAAAGGTAGGTTTGCGACAGGGTTGTGTAATGTCACCATGGCTGTTTAATATGTTTATGGATGGTGTGGTGAGGGAGGTGAAAAGGAGAACTATGGGAAGAGGATTGGGTTTAGTAGGAAAGAATGGTAGAGATTGGGAGTTGAATCAGTTGCTGTTCGCTGATGACACAGCATTGGTGGCGGATTCTGATGAGAAACTGCAGCGGGTAGTCAAAGAGTTTGGTGTGGTTTGTGGAAGGAGGAAACTGAAGGTGAACGTCAATAAAAGTAAAGTAATGGTGTGTAATAGGGGAGAGCATAGGGTGAATCTAGATGTGAGGCTGGATGGGGAAATATTGGAACAAGTAGAGTGTTTTAAATATCTAGGAGGAACAATAAGCAGGAGTGGAGGTATGGAAGTGGAGGTAAAACAGAGAGTGTGTGAAGGAAGGAAGGTTTTCGGAGCAATGGGAAGTATGTGGAAGACGAGAAATCTCGGAGTGAAAGTAAAAAGTGCACTGTATCAAGGAATTGTTGTGCCAACAGTGATGTATGGGGCTGAGACATGGGCTCTGAAGAAAAAGGAGAAAAGAGGGCTGGATGTGATGGAGATGAGCTGCTTGAGGAGTATGTGTGGAGTTACTCGTAGAGACAGATTGAGGAATGAAGAGAGTGGAGAGGAGAGGAGAGTGGGGCAGCAGGAACATTTGTCAGCCAGAGTGGACAGAAGGGTGCTGAGCTGGTATGGTCATGTTGAACGAATGGGAGATGAAAGGCTTACAAAGAGAATATGTGAGTCAGGTACAAGGGGAGATAGAAGGGCAGGAAGACCCCCATTGAGATGGAGAGACTGTGTAAGAAAGGCTTTGGATGATAGAGGAATGACTATAGATCAGGCAGGGGAAGTGGTGGTGGACAGGAGTGAATGGAGAATGCTTGTGAATAGTTGAGTGAACACGTGGTCATTTGGAGTAAGGGGTCGGGCGCAAGTTGGACTAGATAATAGTCCATCAGGCGCCTGGCCCGGGGAGACAATTAATATGAAGGGTGTGCCTGGAAGTGTGGTGGGAGGGCTTGTGGCTTTGGCTCCGCTGCCGAGATCGGAACCTCTCCGGGTGGTCAGGGGCCGGGGGAGTGCTGGAGCGACCTTGGTAACCCTGGTCTCTGGGTCTTCTCCTGGGTGACCTGGTTGTGTGAGAGTTTGTGTTTTTTTATCTGTGTTTATTTTTTGTTTTGTGTTGTTTTTGTGTTTTCCCTGTTCTTGCTCTGTCTTGAGTCGGCTACCCCCAAAATGGGGATTGGGCCTGAGCATATAGATAGATAGATTTTCCTGGCGAACGACAGTGAGCCTGTAATTTTGGAAGAACCGGCCTTCGGCCGGGAAATTTTTCTCCCGAAAAATTTACACATTGATCTAGAAGAGGGATCTAATGGATGTGTGTTTTGTAAAGTTTGATAGAGGTCTAGGGAGGAAACTAGAAAAAAATAATTAATAAATGAACAAATTGACCAACAAATGAATCATCCCCCCTTAACTGTAACCAGAACATTCCCTTTACATTCTCTCAAACACCTACATGGTTTCTTAATTCTCCGACACAAACATTTCCACAGAATTTAGACTCGCCTGAAATCATAAGCAGGTTGTCAGTTTCAAAGGCAACAATACTAATCCGCAGAGCAAAAGCGGGGTTTCAAAGGATTAAGGCGGTATCACACGAGCGCTTTTTCACTCAACATTTATCCTCAACACTGGTCTGGCAGCTTACGTGGTCAACATATAAAATATTTCGGTTGCCTAAATTCATCTACCAACAGTCTAGTTTCCGATACCAGTGTAAAATAGTCCTGAAATGTTGCCAGACAAATTTTGATCATCGAATGTTGACTATAAAAGCTCTCGTGTGATACCGGCTTTAGTCATAATTCTAAATCTCGAAGGATATAATGCAAAGATAACCCTGAACGAAATTTCAAATCCATTAGCTAACGTAATATTATGTATATATGTGGATGTGTAAAGCTAACGGTTAACCCCTTCATTACCGGTGACATATTTTTTATTATATTCTTGTAATTTTTAGACGATTGTATTCAGCTCAGGAAGAACGTCAACCAATTAGAAAGCTACAGACTATCTCAATTTATCCTTTCAGCTACAATATATCCTTCCTAAGCTTCATACAAATCTCCTAAATGTAGCTGAAATCCAATAAACAAAACCGGTACTGAAGGGGTTAAGCACTATTTTATCTGAAAGAAAGAAAATAATTGTAACTTAACCCTCTCTGTTCTGAGTAAGTTATTAAAAGTTTCCATGGACAGGCGACACGAAATAAAGGAATAATTTAACTACTAGACCAAAAAAATGGCCCATCTCCCCTTAAGCAAGGCTTCTGATCGCGACGGTTTTGAGATTAGCTGTAGGATTGTGTAACCTTTTGAAGATTATGATGCATTTATATAGTTTAGCTTGGTTATCATTAGACGGTTTTATCCAACTTAGGAAGAATTTGTGGGAATTAAAAGGGTAAAAACTATCTCAATCAACCCTCTGACTTCAATAAACCGTTCCTAATCTGAATAAGATTGTCTAATGATAGCCAGAAAACAGAAAAACAATGTGTAATAGTATCTAGTATAGTAAAGCCGGAGTCACACGAGCCCTTTTTCCAGCAATTTTTACGGGCAATTATGGTCTGGCAGCTTAAAAGATTACACTTTATCAAAATTCAGCCACCTAACATAATCTACCTTCAGCTTAGTTACCGATACCAGTGCGAAAATGTCCCGAAATAATACGACAAAAATCTTGCTCATGGAAAATTGACGGAAAAAACGCTCGTGTGACAGCGGCTTAATAGTATCTAGTATAGTAAGATAGATAGACTATATCCCTTCCCTTGTATAACACTATCGCTGACAAAGTTGGCAGTTGTCCCTTCCCTATTTACTGAAGGGGGTGGGCCTGGAAACGCATCTGTTCTGCCATATTTCAGCCTCGGATTGAATGGAATCCCGCGGAATTTTTATCCAGGAAGCTTTTTACGACTAGCATCCATATTCTCTAGATGCGAGATTTCCATATTGACAGTCCGATTTTAAAACTTACATATGTTTCGCTCAGAGGGAGAATAACGTGGTGTTTTATGTTGTTTTTGCGTTTTCCCTGTTCTTGCTCTGTCTTGAGTCGGCCATCCCCAAGAAAAAAGGAAAAACAAATAATTAAATAGAATGAAATAGAAAATAAAAATAAAAATAGGAAAAATGGGGATTGGGCCTGAGCATATAGATAGATAGATAGACAGAACAACCTAACCCACATTGACAAACACAAGCCATTAGACCCAATCTACCTGTCCTAACAGCTCCACCTAACAAGCCATACAACTCAACCTATACTATTCAACACATCATAGAAGACTGCATTCCACACAATCACTTACGCCAACAACATAAGCTTCACTCCATTAGAGCCCTGTGGGAAAGCCCGATTTCGGCCATGGCCTTCCTTAGGGACTCGGGGCTGTTCGGCCAGGTATCCCAGGGAACGACAACAACAACAACAACAACCTAAATGTTTATATCTCATTAACTTTGCTACTTTAATTTTCTCCAATCACATGCAACTTATCGAAATGTAGCGTCATTTTCTATTTCCTATTGCTACTACAACAAACAATGTCGTTCAGAACCTATTCAGTGCTTATCTCCCTCTCCGCAGATAGTAGGTGGCACACGTCTTTCAACACTCTCCCACCTGAACCAAAATATTGACATCAATTTTATCATATAAAGGACAAAGAACACTCACTTAAAGTAATATATATATATATATATATATATATATGTTTCTAGTCTCTCAGTGGGGATCGAACCATCGACCATCAGGATGATAGCCGACGCTTTAATCAATTGCACCACGGCAGTCTAAAAGACACTCAGTCTTCTATCCTATTTATGTTAGGGAGAAGGGAAACCCACTAGGCGAATATATTTCAATTCAAACCTAGTTGTAGGATCCATATTTCCAGAATACCATACACGGATTTTTGACGCAACTCGGGTAGAAATTTATTTCATTTAATTCTAACCCACAAAGCATGAGAGTTACAAATATTGAGAATATATCACAAATACACGTGAGCCACTAAATGTTTCTAGTCTCTCAGTGGGGATCGAACCATCGACCATCAGGATGATAGCCGACGCTTTAATCAATTACACCACGGCAGTCTAAAAGTCACTCAGTCTTCTATCCTATTTATGTTAGGGAGAAGGGAAACCCACTAGGCGAATATATTTAAATTCAAACCTAGTTGTAGGATCCATATTTCCAGAATACCATACACGGATTTTTGAGTGTCCCGACGCAACTCGGGTAGAAATTGATTTCATTTAATTCTAACCCACAAAGCATGAGAGTTACAAATATTGAGAATATATCACAAATACACGTGAGCCACTAAATGTTTCTAGTCTCTCAGTGGGGATCGAACCATCGACCATCAGGATGATAGCCGACGCTTTAATCAATTACACCACGGCAGTCTAAAAGACACTCAGTCTTCTATCCTATTTATGTTAGGGAGAAGGGAAACCCACTAGGCGAATATATTTCAATTCAAACCTAGTTGTAGGATCCATATTTCCAGAATACCATACACGGATTTTTGAGTGTCCCGACGCAACTCGGGTAGAAATTGATTTCATTTAATTCTAACCCACAAAGCATGAGAGTTACAAATATTGAGAATATATCACAAATACACGTGAGCCACTAAATGTTTCTAGTCTCTCAGTGGGGATCGAACCATCGACCATCAGGATGATAGCCGACGCTTTAATCAATTACACCACGGCAGTCTAAAAGTCACTCAGTCTTCTATCCTATTTATGTTAGGGAGAAGGGAAACCCACTAGGCGAATATATTTCAATTCAAACCTAGTTGTAGGATCCATATTTCCAGAATACCATACACGGATTTTTGAGTGTCCCGACGCAACTCGGGTAGAAATTGATTTCATTTAATTCTAACCCACAAAGCATGAGAGTTACAAATATTGAGAATATATCACACGTGTGATATATATATGTATATATATATGTATATATATATGTATATATATATGTATATATATATATACATATATATATACATATATATACATATATATATCACACGTGTGATATATTCTCAATATTTGTAACTCTCATGCTTTGTGGGTTAGAATTAAATGAAATCAATTTCTACCCGAGTTGCGTCGGGACACTCAAAAATCCGTGTATGGTATTCTGGAAATATGGATCCTACAACTAGGTTTGAATTGAAATATATTCGCCTAGTGGGTTTCCCTTCTCCCTAACATAAATAGGATAGAAGACTGAGTGTCTTTTAGACTGCCGTGGTGTAATTGATTAAAGCGTCGGCTATCATCCTGATGGTCGATGGTTCGATCCCCACTGAGAGACTAGAAACATTTAGTGGCTCACGTGTATTTGTGATATATTCTCAATATATATATATATATATATATATATATATATATAGCTGACAGGGCTAGAAATCAAACCATTCAGGCATAGTGTCCAACCACCCACACCATCACGAGGGTTAAAAGAAGGCATTTGATACTTCTACCAGTATTCCTTCCCAACCCGACTCTGTAGGTGGTTGGACACTCTGCCTGAATGGTTCGTATTCTAGCCCTGTCAGCTATATTTGTCATCAAATAAACAACTTGTCACGCTCAGGGGACCAGGATTTCGATTAAATAACTGTCTGCCCCCCATCAGAGTCGGAAGGTTTTTTATTTTCGAACTATCTCATTCAACCTCTTTGTCTACCAGGGATCCTTCTTAAGCTGCAGAAATCGTCTAGATATAGCTAGAATAAATTTAAAAGACGTCGCCGGTACAGTAGGTGTTAAATAGACGTCGCCGGTATAGGAGGGGTTAAATAGACGTTGCCGGTATAGGAGGGGTTAAATAGACGTTGCCGGTATAGGAGGGGTTAAATAGACGTTGCCGGTACAGTAGGTGTTAAATAGATACTTTTCCAGCATAAATTTAAGAGACGTCGCCGGTACAGTAGGTGTTAAATAGATACTTTTCCAGCATAAATTTAAGAGACGTCGCCGGTACAGTAGGTGTTAAATAGATACTTTTCCAGCATAAATTCAGATTCATATTGTTTCTGTCCTACACTATGTTCGGTTATCCACACACACTCTCTCTCTCTCTCTCTCTCTCAACAACACTACCCAGTCAAGCCAATATTGCAGCACTAATTAGCAGCACAGGCATAATAAAAAGATGAACCATACAGCAAACAAACACTCTTAATACCGTCTCTTTGTTCTATCATAGTGCAGCAAAGAACAAGTACACATACACACACACAAAACACAATTACTCTGATAAACACATATTTATAAACAAATTACAGAAAAGTGCAAATGGGATGGCTTAGCGCTGACAATTTAACCCCTTCTGTACCAGCGACGTGTTTTATAGTATATTCTAGCTATATTTATATGGTTTTGTGTAGTTTAAGGGGAGATGGGCCGGTTTTCTAGACCCCCTTCTGCCTCATGTTTAGCCCTATTAGTTTTCAGATTTTAAGATGTTTGCCCAATTAGTTTGTCAATTTTAAGATCTTCCGCCCCATTTCCTTGTCAATATTAAGACCTTTCGTGCTATTTAGGTGTCAATTTATTTCCTGGCGAACGATAGTGAACCTATAATTTTGGAAGAATCGGCCTTTGGCCGGGACTCTTTTTTTTTACCGAAAAATGTACACATTAATTTAGAAGGGGGATCTAATGGATGTTGTTTTAAGTTTGATGGAGGTCTAGGGAGGGAAAATAATGAATACATGAACAAAATGACCAAAAAGTGAACCATCCCCTCTTCAGAAGGATCTGAGATCGCAACAATTATGAAGTGAGTTAGTTCGAAGCCTGTTAGTTGCTGGAGGCCCTTTTTAAACTGAATAAAATTATTTAACAGTAGCCAGAATAAACTAAAATAGACGTCGCCGGTACAGAAGGGGTTAACCAATAAACGGGCAGAGGTAGATAGATATACAGATAGATACAGATGATTGAGGGTTCCATGTCATCTCAACCAGTCGACCATTTCAACCAGTGCCAAATTAACCAAGACCAACCAAACCAGTGCCAAAATATAGTACTAACCAAACCGTATTGGTTGATTTGGTACTGGTTGAGATGGTCTACTGGTTGAGTTGACCGGTTGAGAATAGGTGTATTTATCATATTTACGAAGTACGGCGGCAGATATAAGTTATGATCAATTGACTACTTGCGAGTTTTGGTCTATAAGGAAGTTGGAGCCGTGGCCATCAATATTTAGCAGAATTATCAGCTAAAATACGGTCATAATACATCTATAAATACGGTCATAATACATCTATAAATACGGTCATAATACATTATATAAATACGGTCATAATACATTATATAAATACATAAAACCAAATTGATCATACTTTTTATCCATCAATGTTCACGGCTCCAATTTCCTGGTCAATTAATTAGTCTTGATCCGTCTGCCTCTTCCTTAGCAGATTATCTATACCTTGTTCCAAACAGGTGGTCCAGAAATCGTGAACCCTAACCTCTGTAACTCAAAAAGGGCTACAGCAAATGGGCTGTACATGTCCACACCTATTCCCTGGCTGACCCTTCCCAAATGGTAGAAATATTAGTTCGATTACTCTAGTCGTTTCTGAGTTACAGAGGTTAGTGTTCAGGAGTGTTGGCCTGCTTCTTTTGAACAGGGTATAAGATATACATATGGATTCTGACGAAACTAGGCCAGGATCATTATTGTTCATGCATAAATAAACTATTATATATTGGTTATGATTTGATATCCAACCAAGATTCTTAATTTATCCCCCCCCCCCCCCCCCCTCCCTTATATCAAACAAAATTGAACACGAATGACACAATTAGATGAGTGGGCGTTAGGGCCTGGTTATAGGAGGCTAGCGGGTGGGGCCAATTTTATTCTTCAAGTAGTGTTAGGTCTCCCATTGACATAGGCCCCTGGACTTGTACCACACCTTTTAGCAGGTGGCAAATTCTGGGGGCCTACAGCCCAAGGAAGTAGGCAGGATTTTAGTTTAGGGTACTCCATAGGGGTGCCCTTGGGTACTTTTATGGTTTTATCACATGTAAAACAGGATCAGGAAACACTTTCAAATATAATTTGTAACTTTGTCTTTGTATGCCCAATTTCTACATTAACGTAAAGTAAATTATCTTATCTCTTTTTTTGCAATTAATCCTTAATTATCGTAAATTTCAATTCACTTAATTCATACTTTATTGGCAAAGTCACGATCACAATGTTTTAAAGTCTATATTTTTTATTCTTACATCTATGGCTCCCATCTTTTTAACTTAATTATTTTCAATAAGCACTCAGAAATTAACTTTTAGCAAACTCGTCTTGTATCCATTGATTTTCCAACAGTGGTCACCCATCCAACTGGTGTCCAGACCCCCTGATGCTTAACCTCTCTTAACTCTTCCTCTGCCAATCATATCCCTTAGGTTTTTATTGCATCATTTTACTATAGCGGTCACCCATCCAATTGGTTTCCAGACCCTCTCTACTTATATTTCATTTTGTCACCAATATTCTGATTTTAAATTTCAATAAACAATTCCTACTTTTAAACTACGTAAGCTCTTGCATCTGTGACTATTTGACTAGTCTAACATCCAACTGATACAGCAATAATATTGAAGGATATGCAACCATGGCAAGAATTAAAATAAAACACCCAAAGGCAAAAGAAAAGTCGAGTAAAATCAAATTGGCAGAAATTCTGTCCAGACATGATGTACATGTCACACGGGTCATCCCTCTAGATGACTCTTACATTGTCCTGACCACCAACGATGCTGAAACAGACAAAATATTCGGCAAGCAATGCACAAGAACACTCGAGGCTGACCAATTCACACCCATAATGCCACCAGAACTAAAAGCCAAACGCACAGTGCTAATATTTCAGGTTGAAGACCTAATATATGAAAACAGCCCAGATGAAATCAAAGCGGACATAATGAAGCGTAATGGATGGACAAACGATGGCATAAGAACATAAGAAAATGGGAGTCTGCAAAAAGCCGATCGGCCCATACAAGGCAGATCCCTGTCACACCCAACCCCAATTATAGACCCATCTCACTAATACCTTGAGTACTGACCCCACCAAAACGGTCAGAGATTAACACAAGATTACGGGGGTCTGCTGAGCGCCGATTGGCCCACACCTGGTAGATCCCCCTCACACCCAACCCATCTCGTCCATATGCCTATCTAATTTTATCTTAAAGCTCCCTATCGTTCTTGATCCCACTATATCACTTGGTAGCCTATTCCACCCATCTACAACTCTGTTACCAAACCAATATTTGCCTATATCTTTTCTGAAACGAAATTTATCTAATTTGAAACCATTTGTACGAGTTATTTCGCTATTACTGAGCTTTAGTACATTTGTCATGTCTCCTTTATTAATTCCACTAACCCACTTGAATACCTCTATCATGTCACCTCTAACTCTGCGTCTCTCTAACGAATGTAAGCCTAATTTCTTTAATCTTTCTTCATACGGAAGATTTCTAATATTATGGATAATTTTTGTCATTCTACGTTGTACTCTCTCCAATGAATCTATGTCCATTCTGTAATAAGGACACCGAAATTGAACAGCATAATCCATATGGGGTCTCACTAATGACAAGTAAAGTTTTAAGATAACATCAGCAGTTCTGTTACTCACACTCCTAGATATGAACCCGAGAATCCTGTTTGCCTTGTTACGAACGCTTATACATTGTTTTCTAGGCTTCAAATCATTGCTAACAAACACACCTAGATCTTTCTCACAGTCTGAGTTTTCTAATTCCATATTAGCTAGTTTATATTTAAAATTTGTATGCATCTTCCCTATCTCTTTAATCTTGCATTTGTCAATGTTAAACTTCATCTGCCATTTTACTGACCATTCGTGTAAGGTATCTAGATCTCTTTGCAGACACTCTATATCTCTAACTGAATCAATTTTTCTCCCCATTTTGGTAACGTCTGCAAATTTACTTATCCTACTAGTTATACCTAAATCAAGGTCATTTATGTATATAATAAACAACAGAGGACCTAATACAGATCCCTGGGGGACACCACTCTTGACTGATCCCCATTCTGACTTAGTACCATTTATGCTGACTCTCTGCTTCCTACCAATTAGCCATGACCTAATCCATCCTAACAACGCCCCACCTATTCCATGTGCCTCAACCTTTCTCATCAATCTCTCATGAGGGACTCTGTCGAAAGCTTTACTGAAATCTAAATATATAATATCATATAACTTGTCATTATCTACTGCTTCATATACCTCTGAGAAAAAACTAAGCATAGATACCATTTATAAATTCGAGAAGTCAAACACCATCAAAATTACCTTTAACCAGACTACTACTGTTCAGAAAGCCCTGAAGGATGGACTTCTCATGAACTACTTCAAGATATCGCCCAACCAAATGCAAGAAGAGGAATATATCCAAATCCTGAGCTGTAATCGCTGCTATAAACTAGAGGACCATCCTACTAGCCAGTGTAAGAGGGATAAACATTACAAAATATGCTCCGAATGTTCAGAGGAGGGTCACACCTGGAAACACTGCCAGAGTAGTACCAACAAATGCCTAAATTGTCACGAAGACCATCGGACGCTGGCAATGAAGTGCAAACAAAGAAAAACAATAATAGCAAACAAGAGGAAAGAGAAAAAAATTAAGACAGTATCACCATCAGTGAGCTACAGTTCTATCACAAAATCAACTATGGCACCGAACTATAAACCAACACCTACTCCTGCCCTCACAACTGACCATGCTACCACCACCAGTATCGTGACATGTATGCTGCATGCACATTTCGTCAATAGCGTCAGCCCAGGCACATATAACAAGATTCTTAATGAACTTCTAGCTGCAAATGGTTTGCCACAGGTCAATCTCCCTGCAAACCCGCCATCCAAAGCAATAATCAACCAACTACAAGGAGCCCCTTCCCAAGCCCTATCTCAAACAACAGAAAGTGAAGAGGATGCAGGAGCAAGACAAATGACAGAAAATCACTCATCTGATAACATGGAATCAGTGCCAATTTTCAAACCTAAAGAAATTGACCTGAAGATACTAGTATCAGAGAAAAACAATGAAGTGTCAGGAACCACTGGCAATGAAGAAATCATACACAACATCGAGGAAAACAAAATCAAATGGACTTACACAAACAGCCACTTTGACGAAACATTGGTATATAGCCTCATCATTGGAAACACCATAAAACTATGCGAATACATCAGAATAGTCCCCGACTATGAATACAGAAAAGCCAGAGAAGGATTCAATCCAGATCGCTCGCCACCACCAAGAGACATCAGGGATCCTAGACTCACAAGATACTTCACATAATGGCTCTTCACTCCACATTGAAAATAATCCAACACAACACCTTACACTGGCCAACAAACAAAATGACTTTAAAAAACTTATACAAGGAACTAAACCCAGATATAATCCTGCTCAATAGTCATGGTGTAAAAGAAGGGGACGAAATTGGGACACAAAACTACAGAGTATACTTTAAACAATTCTTCAGGGGAAATAAATGATGGATGTGCAATTGCAATAAGAAACGGTCTAAATCACAAGCTGGACGATGATTTCATCACAGATATCCTCAATGTTGAGATTCAAACCACTACCGGCCCCATTAATATATCAACGACATATCTTCCGCCCAGACGACCATAATTACCATATCCAGACATACATAAACTGTTGTACCAGAATAACCCCACCTATATCATAGGAGATCTCAATGCCAAGCATAGATTGCTGGGAGATACTTACAATAATCATGTCGGAAATAGCCTAAGCCGATTCATCAGACTTGGTAAGGCCACTCATGCCGGCCCTTTCTTCCCAACCCTAATAAAACACAATAGTGCTATATCACCGGATATAGTCATAACTAACAATAAAGTTTACCATAACATAACTATGAAACCCGGGCCTCTAACATCTTCTGATCATCTACCTATCCTAATCACCATATCAGCAGCACCAATAACCATACCAATTCCACCCAAATACAATATGGAAAAAGCAGACTGGGAAAAGTTCTGTGTACACTGTAACAACAATCTGGAAAATATGAACTTACAAAATAAACCAACCAAAAACATAGACACTGCCCTTGATAAATGGTATGAGGTGATAACGTTAGCCATGAACGCCTCAATCCCTAAAACAACCTCTATAAAAATAGGAACAAGACCACAAAACAATAAAATAAAAGAAATACAGTTTCACTACACAGAACTATATAACAGAGGAACATTATATGGATGGAACTATCAATCATACAGATGGCTAAGGCAACTCCATTTAACTCTCAAAGACGAATGTATTGCAGAGAACACATTATCCTGGAACAAAAGCATAACAAAACTCATTGAGAGCCGAAAGGATGCAAAGACGTTCTGGAAAACTATCAAACGACTAAAAGGAAATACAATAAATTCACCACCATATTTGATTAACAACACTGGAGAAAAAATTCACCACCATATTTGATTAACACTGGAGAAAAAATTCACGACACCAAAGAAAAACTTGACCTTTTTAAAAACACGTGGGAACAATTCTTCAGAATTACTGATGAAGAAAACCGAGAATTCGACAACGAGAACGAAGACCAAGTCAACACATACCTGAGCCAAAATCGAAACAGACTTTCAGCAGACGAATTTATTGATCTATCCTCTCTAGACGACAATATCTAACAAGATAAATTACCATAGATGAACTACACTGGACTCTAAGAAAAACAAAAAACAATGCCCCTGGACAAAGCAGGGTAAATAAACAGGTACTAACAGAATGCCCCCCAGACACAGTTAAATACTTAATTCATATTTTTAACTCCAGTCTCTCTTCTGGTTATTTCCCGGCCCGCTTTAAGCAAGCCAATACCTAATACCTAAAGATGGAAAACCAGCAACAGATTCAAATAATTATCGTCCCATTTCATTACTAGAAGTCCCAGGTAAACTGTTTGAACGAATTATCAATAAGCGATTGCTGAATTTTGTCGAAACAAACAACAAACTTAAGCCAAACCAACACGGATTTAGAGCCTTTAAGAGCACGACAACAGCAATCGCAATGACTTATGAATATATAGCACAAAATATTGAACAACGAAATCAATGTACAGTTGTCCTCAGAGACGTAAGCAAAGCTTTCGACAAGGTATGGCATAATGGTTTAAGATACAAATTGCTACACCTAGGTCTACCCATCAAATTTGACAAACTATTGAGCAACTTCCTCTCCAACAGAACAGCAAGGATCAAACTGAACAACATGCTAAGCGAGCAATTAATCCTTCTCAGTGGAGTACCGCAAGGAAGTAATATTTCTCCGACTTTGTACATAATATACACAAGCGATATGCCCGACTCCCGGCTAGGAAACCTGGACATATTATACGCAGATGATATAACCCAGGTAATAAAATATGAGGGAAAATCAAAGAGAATAATGGCATCAAAAATAAAAAGGATAAACGACTACGAAAGAAAATGGAAAATATAGACAAATACCAATAAATTTAAAATAATTCCAATAGCCATATTCAAAACCAAGGACATAACAGTTGATGGTGTACTCCTGGAACAACAAAAGGAGGGCATAATCCTCGGCCAAACCATCAATTGCAGAGGCATTGTACCACATGTTAAGGACAGAATAAGAAGAGGAAAACAGGCACTCGGAGAAATATATAAATTCAAGGAACTACCATCTTCTATAAAATTACACCTCACGAAAACCCTGGTCCTACCGATAATTGAATACCCACCAGTACCGTTACACACCATAAGTAAAACCCAAATGTACGATCTACAGAAGGTCCAAAACAAATGCCTAAGATTTGCCCACAATGAACACTATCCATACAATCGTAATGCAGAACAACTCCACAACATCTCTCATATGACCCATTTAAATATCACAGTGCACAACCGAGCAAAGAAGACATGGGAAAAACTGTAACAACAAAATGATCCTACCTGTATGAAAACCAAGGAAGGCATATTCATGCTTGGTTTCCAAGCTCGCTATGGAAAATACACCAGGGTCAACCACTGGCGTTATACACAAAATAATAAATAACGACTCGCAGGGGGAGGGGGTCGGGGGTGGCTTTCAATACCCCTGCGGCCCGCCCCTTCATCCTCCTCCTATACACCTTACCTAACAATGACAATAAATACAGAATTTGACATATCTACCAAATATGACTTTACCAGGGCACTGTGGGTGGCATGTTGTGGTTGAATATCCCGCAACCGTGCCTCCTGCATCCCATAACCTTACCTATTGGAGTGCCAGAATCGATCCCCCCGGGGTAGCACCGACCCCGGGGAGGACTATCAGTGCCTCAGCAAAACAACCCCACAGTACCACATTTAGGTACAGACAAGTGGTGATGTTTCCAAGCTGGTGCACTGCTGGGATCCTTGTCTGACCACTCACTGATATTGATAAGATAGCAGTTTTTTAACTCAGATCCCATCGGGAGCTTGTGGGCTGCGGGCCTGGGGCTCACGTTGTGAGCCTCAGGTCCGCGGCCCTCTGGTCTAGGAGGACACTCTTGACAACTCGATGGGAGATTGTGGGCTGCGGGCCTGGGGCTCACGTTGTGAGCCTCAGGTCCGCGGCCCACGGGTCTAGGGGGACACTCTTGACAACTCAACGGAAATAATGAAACACAAATGACGGTAACAGATTTCGGCCTCTTGGAGAGCTTGTGGACCGCAGGCCTGGGGATCATGGTGTGAGCCTCAGGTCCGCGGACCACGGGATCTTCTGGCGAGTATGTATCTTGATCGTGGCCACGGGCCGGGGAGCTTCGGCGAATGAACATGATGACGGCGCCTTCCCTCTTGCCAAAAACACTAAGGCTAAGAACATGCACTCTCTCAGCACATGAGTATGCAACATAGTAACTAAAAAACATACTCAAAAACAGCATTTCAGATCGCCTGCAAACTTTTCACTTTTACTGTATTTCAATATTTTCCCTAGCTACACTTCCACCTAAAATTCTAATTTCCACGCTTTTTTATCCCCCATTCGATTCGATTCGAGACGTCACTCCCGTCACGGGTCCCACTGGGTTCACTTGCCAGCAACTCACACTCTCTCCCTCACCTGGGCAACAATGGGAACTTGGCTACAACTGCTCCAGCCTCCCAGCTCGCCTATCCCGCCCCAATAAAGTCCACCTCTGGCCCAACACAGCTTTCGTCTACTAACCAGATACACCACAAGTATCCTGGTGCTTGTCGTCACATTGCTGGCTTACACACCTATAGCCAAGCAATTCAAGAGGGACGACAGATAGTAGATGGAACTGAAGATTTCCAGAAGAACTATTGGCCGGCCTTGAGGTGGTGAAGATTGTTCCAGAGATACCCAAGACTTTTTACAGGACCCTTATGGGCCCGAAACACCATTATTAAAAAGAGAGAAATGTTTGACAAACCCAGTGGTTCCAACCATTAAAATTTATGTGTTCTTATAGAACAAAATATAAATAAATAGATTAGACTCATAAAATAAATAAAACGATGAAGTGTTGAGAGAATATAGCTGTCATTTATAGAGAAGGCTCCATGCCACTTAGCTACCAATCGTATAGGATCTTATAGGTTAGTAGATAAATGTAAACTATAAAGATAAGGGGAGGATGAAATAAGAGATTAAAAGTTAGAAGCAACTTTAGGAATGACGTGGGGATAAATAATAGTTGCAGATAGATTAGATCTAGCTTGAGAAATAGTTAGGACGGACACTAGTCCATATGATGAAATATACTTTTTGTTATAAAGGAAACATTGTTATTCATAGCAGTTCTATCTATCTATCTATCTATATGCTCAGGCCCAATCCCCATTATGGGGGTAGCCGAGTCAAGACAGAGCAAGAACAGGGAAAAACACAAAAACAACATAAAACAGCGAATAAACACAGATAAAAAACACAAATTCACACACATCTAGGTCACCCAGGAGAAGACCCAGAGACCAGGGTCACCAAGGTCGCTCCAGCACTCCACCCGGCCCCCGACCACCCGGAGAGGTTCCGATTTCGGCAGGCAGACATGCAGCGGAGCTAAAGCCACAAGCCCTCCCACCACACTTCCAGGTGCACCCTTCATATTAATCGTCTCCCCGGGCCAGGCGCCTGATGGACTATTATCTAGTCCAACTTGCGCCCGACCCCTTACTCCAAATGACCACGTGTTCACTCAACTATTCACAAGCATTCTCCATTCACTCCTGTCCACCACCACTTCCCCTGCATTTAAGAAGAAGAATTCGCCGGTATGATAATGAACTTTGTGATCATAATATAAGTAACAAGTCGAGGCGACTATTGTGAGGAAATATTGTACTCCTGAGATAAGTAGTTAGTGAGTTGATAAATATAGTATCAATCAGATTAAACAATGAGGATAATAATGTAATCATGATAATTATATAGAGAATTAAGTGTTGATTATTGATAATATCGGTGTTTATGAAATATTGATTATATCGGACCATCTAATGAAATATATTATTTGAGTAAGTGGTATCAGTGACAATGGTGAGTGTAGTAGTGATGATTGTAATTGTAGTAGTGTTGATGATCATAGTAATGGTGATGATTACAGTAGTCGTGATGATTGTGGCAGTTGTAGTGATTATGGCAGTAGTAGTGATGATGGTGTTTGTGATTGATGATGGTATTATTAGTGATGATGGTGACAGTACTAGTAGTAGTAATGATGGTCATAATAGTAGTGATGATGGTGACAAGTAATGATGATAGTTGTAGTGATAATAATGAAAGTATTGATGCTGGTAGTGACGATGGTGTGAGCATTAGTGATGATGGTGAGTAGTAGTGAGGATTGGTGAAAGTTGTAGTGATAATGACAATAGTTGTGGTGATGAAGATCATAGTAATGGTGATGATGGCAGTAGTAGTGATGATGGTGATAGTAGGATAAATGATGGTAATATTTGTGACAGTAGTAATGATGATGGTTATAGTAGTAATGTTGATTGTAAGATGGTGGTGATGATATTAGTAATGATGGTTGATAGTTGTATCAATGATGATAGTAGTGATTAAGATGGTAGTGACCATGGTGACAGTAGTAGTGATGATGGTGAGAGTAGTAGCGATGATTGTAATTGTAGTAGTGATGATTATCATAGTATTGGTGATGATAAAAGTAGTCGTGATGATTGTGGCACTTGTAGTGATAATGGCAGTAGTAGTGATGATGGTGATTGTGATTGATGATGATATTAGTAGTGATGATGGTAACCCATCGCAGAGTTGGGTATGCCGTTTTGATTTTGGGCAAAACGGCACTTCTACTTTATTTATTTGTCAGATAGGAAGTCAGAGTGGAGATATTCCAAACAAAGGGTTATATTAATGTAGGTGCCTACGGGTACGGATTTATTTGTGTTAAAGATAAGAATATATAATATGTAAGAGTGTTTAAAGATAGGTAAATAGCGGTCAAATTTATTAAAGCCTTGGTCTTTGGATTAGACATATTGAGGCCCGGTAAAGTTGATATATTATTTTGGAGACTAGTAATGTGCCTTTGGATCGAAGTCGGAGTGAGTCAATACCTGAATAGCAGGTATCCAAATAGGTGGTAACGGGAACTTGCGAGTTCCAACGTACAATCTATTGTGGGTCGACGATAATATTCAATCTGAGTGTTGAACTCATTTCGGCCCGAACAGAGAATCAATTGTTAGGGGAACATAAAACTATTAGGGAGCTTGTTAAATAAAGGATGCGAACTTCTGAACAAATGTAGAATTATTCCCACCTTAGCAGTATACGGAGAATTATAAAATAAATACTACATATATATATATATATATATATATATATATATATATATATATATATATATATATATATATATATATATATATATATATATATATATATATATATATATATAGATATATATATATATATATATATATATATATATATATATATATATATATATATACAGGGTGTCTCAATATAAATGTGACCCATTTGACTGTTAATAACTCTGCCAATATTAATGATATTATTCTCTTTTGTTCAGGTTTGGAAGATCATAGCATAACATTGAAAAATCATCTATCAAAATGCCTTGGACAATAGAGGAAAAAACTATGTGTGTCACTGCTTATCTGGAGACAAAATCCTTCAAATCGGTACAGGCAAAATTCCGCAGGGAATTCAACTTTAATAACTATCCCTATAAATTCCAAATTACCCATTGGGTAAACAAATTTAAAGCAACAGGATCATTAAACAAGCTCAGTAAAAAAGCAGAACAATCCACACGTGGCAGGAAGTTGACTGCAAGATGTCCTGAAAATGTGGAATGCGGTGAGAGATTCTGTCGGAAGGAGTCCAAAAAAGTCCATCCGAAGACGTTCCCAAGAGATGGGTCTTTCTCGTGCGTCAGTGCACAGAATTTTGAAGGACCTTAAACTCTATCCATACAGAATCCAGATTATGCATCAACTCACGCCAGCCGACATGGAAAAACGTGTTGTCATGTGCCAGTGGCTCGAGACCAAGATCGAAGAGGATTCTGACTTTCTCGATAATGTTTGGTTCAGCGACGAAGCACACTTCTCACTCTGCGGACATGTCAATAGCAAGAACTCGGTGTTCTGGGGATCACAATCACCAGACGAGGTTCTTCAGAGACCATTGCACTCTGTGAAATGCACTGCTTGGGTGGCCATCTCAAAACATGGCATAATTGGACCATTTTGGTTTGAAAATGAAGCCGGGGAGACAGTCACTGTCACAAAGGAGCGTTACATTGTGGTGTTAAACAAGTTCTGGAGGACACTTGGAGCACGTCGTGGAGTGAATCGAGGTGTGCAATGGTTTCAACAAGATGGGGCAACTCCACATACTGCTAACATCACAATGGAGTGGCTCGATCATCGATTCCCTAATCGGCTGATCAGCAGACGCCGCAAACCAGAGTGGTCTCCGCGTTCACCCGATCTGAACCCCCCGGATTTTTATCTCTGGGGGTTCTTGAAGGACAACGTGTATGGGAACAATCCTCAATCTATTGCCGAGCTGAAAGTGCCCATAACCCAGACGATACGTGCCATACAGAAGCAAGAGTGTGTGAGGGTTATCGATAACTTCGCTCGTAGGCTACAAGTGTGTCATCAGCACAGAGGCACACATTTAGAACATGTGCTGTAAAAATGTAGCTTTTGAGCAAGAGATACCAAATACAAATTTATTTTAATTGTTATCATGTCAGCTTCTAGGAAATGCAATATTTTTGTGAGTTTTTTGTCTGGGCAATAAATCATGAACCTATTAATGGGTCACATTTATATTGAGACACCCTGTATATATCTATATATATATATATATATATATATATATATATATATATATATATATATATATATATATATATATATACTTGCATAACTACAACTTCTGAGACTCTGCGAATCAAAGGAGTAGACCGTATATGTGGTGGAGGTAGGAAGCGGGCCTTAATCCATTCAGTACCAGGGACGTCCTTGTTATCGTATTCTGGCAACTGTTAGACGCTTGTATTCAGCTTAGGAAGGGCCTCTAGAATACAACATCAAACAATCTCAACCAACCCTTTTAACTACCGGTACCACAGATCCTTCCTAAAGCAAGTGTCACACTATGCCGATTTAAGTGCCGACGCTCCACGACTTAAGGAGTGGCGATGCAAGGGGAAGACTACTGCCGAGTATCGTGGGTGATAGAGGGGCGGAACGCCCACGGCGGGCAGTATGGACGGGCATGCCGCCTAACGGCAACTGGAGGGGGTCGAGCGGCAACCATGCAAAACCTAAGGAAGATAAATGACGCCGCTGTGGCGGCGTCATGCGCAGTAGTGCGCAAACTGGTTGGCGACAATGCTCCTGACGAGCGGCGCCTATAGGAAGTAGGGCGGCGATGGACAGCCACCCTGTCACACTGGACCCGTACTCCGTCACACTTGACCCCGACCGAGGCAAACCTGTCCGTCGGAGGCGACGTTTGTGTGTGTGTGTGTGTGTGTGTGAGAGGGGGGGGGGGGGGGGGGAGGGTATTAAGCTTGAGGTATAGGGAGGAAACTAAAAACATAATAAAAAGATCCATAAATGAGCAAATAAATACGCCCATCTCCCCTTAATTAAGTGGTTCTTTGAGTAATTGGTAAAACAAGGCCATCTATAGTTAACCCTTTCAATACCGGTGACGTCTTTCTCGTTATAGTCTGGCAACTATTAGGTTATTGTATTATGCTTACGAAGGGCCTGTGGCAATCACAAGACCTCCATTCCTCTCATTTATCTCTCTTAACTCCCACAGACCGTTCTTAAGCTGCATAAAATCGTCTAAGTATTGCAGAACTATGGCAAAACAGACGCCACCGCTATCGAAAGGGTTTATAGATAGTCACTCGTTCATAGGATCGGATTAAGGGGACAGTGGTGATTTTTGGGGTCTATTTATTTAAATATTCATTTATTTTTTAGTTTCCTCGCTAGCTAGACCTCCATCAAGCTTAAAAAAAAAAAACCCCAAAACCCTCTATCAACGATGTCCCGTGCGACGTTGCCAGGTTGCGGACTCACGGTATGCCCTCCCCCTACGACGCCGCCTGGGCGTTACCGGGTCGCTGTCTAATGACGACCTACCTTATAAACGGCGTCTGACGCAGACAGGTCGACGCCCTTGTACCAACTGACGCCTACTGGATGCCGCCCGACGCCACCCGCCTACCGTCCCCGTCCCGTCAATTTACTAGCCGCCGACAGCTAGAATGAAATATAACACACATCGCTGGTACTCAAAGGGTTAAGGGGGGATAGGCGTATTTATTTGCTTCTTCATACATCTTTTTATACGTTTTTTTTTTTTGGTTCCTCCCTAGACCTCCATCAAGCTTCATAAAAACGCCCCAAGAACCCACTTCAAGATAACTTTGTACATATTTTGGTAGAAAAATTTCCCGGCCTAAGGCAGATTCGTCCTAAATTACAGGCTCACTATCGCTCGTCAGGAACAAAATCGACACCTAAATGGCACGAAAGGTCTTAATATTGACAAATTAATGGGGCGAAAAGTCTTAAGATCCTCAAACTAATGGGCCGAAAGTCCTAAAATCTGAAAACTAACGGTGCTAAACACGAGGAAGAAGAGGGACCAGAAAAACGCCCCATCTCCCCTCAATAATAAAGGTGTGTGTTATTGCAGGACACAGGGGCTAACATTGGTGTAACATGTTGTTCCACTTCCAGCCAGAAAACACTGCAGCTGATTAAGGGAGCCCACCTCGCTTTTTTTCTCTTTCTCTACCTCTCTCTTTGGCTTGTATCTATTTGGCCCCATTCAGCCTACTGTTTTAAGACGTTTACCCCCATCCAGGTGTCAATATTTTCCTGGCGAGCGGTAGCGAGCCAGCATATATATATATTTGATTTGACAGCAAGCTAAATTTGTAAATTTTTCGATAGAAAAATTTCTCCGGCGAAGCCGGATTTCTCCATACAATGATGGCTATCGCTCGCCAGGAAGAAATCGACACCTGGATGGGGATAAACGTCTTAAAACAGTTGGCTGAATGGGGCTGAATGGAAACAAGCCAGGGAAAAAGAGAAAAGGAGAGATATATACAAAATAAGCCGGTGACCCTCCTTAAAGCCTCTCTCATTACTTACCCTGGCCGGGGAGCTAAGGTTTTTAGATTTGAAGATGGGGAGGTGTGGTGGAGTGGTCTTTCCACTAGACTGGTAATCCAATGGACCCAGGTTCGAATCCCGATATGTCAATGGGAAGATATTATTGGGATGGAATTTGTGCTATACCTACTATGGGTTTCAGAGGCCGTGTTACATCGTTTTTTCTGGAATAACGTATTAACAGTTGGATTAGTATGATATTTTGACACAGCTTTGTTCACACCGTCCCCTAATTTTCGTCAATATAGTGCATTACCAAAAGTGTAGAGATAAGCCACTTGTCCCTGTGTCATGAGGTTTAAGTCGCACATTATTGACTACGAAACGGACAAGGCTACCGTGGCTTACTTGTGAGAACCACCAAACCATTATTATATTGCTCTTCCATCAAACACGGTAGTTATCAGCCACCACCCAACCCTACTATCGCCTTTAAATTCAATTTATCTGTCAATATCAAGTATAAATTTACAAAAAGTATGTATCTTTGTATATTTTTATTTTGATATTGATATAACTTGAACTCCCACGAATCTTGTATAATATGCCAGTTAGTTTAGATAGTTTAAGTTTTACCTCTGATATTTGTGACTTCCATAGTATATAATACTATCATACATACATAGTATATAACTTCCATAGTATATAATACTATCATACATACATAGTATATAACTTCCATAGTATAATACTATCATACATACATAGTATATAACTTCCATAGTATATAATACTATCATACATACATAGTATATAACTTCCATAGTATATAATACTATCATACATACATAGTATATAACTTCCATAGTATATAATACTATCATACATACATAGTATATAACTTCCATAGTATATAATACTATCATACATACATAGTATATAACTTCCATAGTATATAATACTATCATACATACATAGTATATAACTTCCATCTAATATAATTCCAAGGAATCTTGCTTCATTTACTTTGTTATAATGAGATTACCCATTTTAATGCTGATGTTTTGTGGTTGAACACGTGGAGGGTGTGATAAAAGATAATGAGTCTTTGTTACGTTAAGCGTCAATTTATTACTTTTATCCAGTTGGAGACATGAACAAGGTCTCTGTTAAGGATTGCACTGATTTCGTTTAGATGTTAACCCTGGAGAAAGATATTGGTATCATCTGCGTATAATAAAACAAATAAATGTGAAGTAGAGCAGACAATGTCATTAATATAGATTACAAATAATATTGGACCCAAAATGGAACCTTGGGGGACTCCAATACTCCATATGCGACTCTTCTCAATGAGGATTTTTTGTTATTATAGGATACAAACTGTTGTCTGTTACTTAAATAACTTTTGAACAATTGTAATGAAGGGCCTCTAATGCCGTAGTTGGATAATTTATGTAATAATATGCTGTGGGATAGGGTATCAAACGCTTTTGAAAGGTCACAAAAACTGTTACATGGTACACTCGGATACCATAGTCTCTAGCCCACTCAGGAGAATTCCTGGACCTCCCATGTTTTTCTCTATGCAACTATATCTATCCGGATTGTATTTTGGATAGAACTTGCTTTTCAAAAAAATAGTATATATAGTTTTGTAGTTGATTTATAGGTAATTCTATTCATCAATTCGTTTCCAGAAATATACTTCCATAATTAGAAATAGGTGAAGTCCACGAATGTGCATGAGTGGACTAGAGACTATGGTATCCGAGTGTATATATTTTGATTATTTAAAGCATTGTAATTATTATGGGTGAGAAAGTGAATAGCGAGTTCGGTTGAGTACTGGGGTCTAAAACCATATTGTGAGTTAGAAAATAAGGAGTGGGATGTAAGGTATTTTATTAGTCTGTTACCTACTGCTTTTTCAAAAATCTTGCTAATGCTTGGTAGAATAGAACTTGGTCGGTAATTGACTGGTAAAGCTTTGTCACCGCTCTTGTGTATGGGAATCACACGAGCGATCTGTAGGTGGCGTGGGAAAGTTCCTTGTTTAAACGATTCATTAATTATATATTCTAAAAATGGAGACATGTCTAATATACATTCTTTAATAACCTTTATAGATATATCATCATGACCTGGTGATGATAATTTAAGCTCTCGCACTATTTGTATAATTTCAGATTGTGAGATTGGATTTAGCCAAGAGGAAAATGTAGTGGGTTCGGGCAGGTAATCAGTAAAATGTAGTGGGTTCGGGCAGGTAATCAGTAAAATGTAGTGGGTTCGGGCAGGTAATCAGTAAAATGTAGCGGGTTCGGGCAGGTAATCAGTAATATGTAGTGGGTTCGGACAGGTAATCAGTAAAATGTAGCGGGTTCGGGTAGGTAATCAGTAAAATGTAGCGGGTTCGGGTACGTAATCAGTAAAATGTAGTGGGTTCGGGCAGGTAATCAATAAAATGTAGCGGGTTCGGATAGGTAATCAGTAAAATGTAGTGGGTTCGGGCAGGTAATCAGTAAAATGTAGCGGGTTCGGGCAGGTAATCAGTAAAATGTAGCGGGTTCGGGCAGGTAATCAGTAAAATGTAGTGGGTTCGGGCAGTTAATCAGTAAAATGTAGCGGGTTCGGGCAGGTAATCAGTAAAATGTAGCGGGTTCGGGCAGGTAATCAGTAAAATATAGTGGGTTCGGGCAGGTAATCAGTAAAATGTAGCGGGTTCGGGCAGGTAATCAGTAAAATGTAGCGGGTTCGGGCAGGTAATCAGTAAAATGTAGCGGGTTCGGGCAGGTAATCAGTAAAATGTAGCGGGTTCGGGCAGGTAATCAGTAAAATGTAGTGGATTCGGGCAGGTAATCAGTAAAATGTAGCGGGTTCGGGCAGGTAATCAGTACAATGTAGCGGGTTCGGGCAGGTAATCAGTAAAATGTAGTGGGTTCGGGCAGGTAATCAGTAAAATGTAGCGGGTTCGGGCAGGTAATCAGTAAAATATAGTGGGTTCGGGCAGGTAATCAGTAAAATGTAGCGGGTTCGGGCAGGTAATCAGTAAAATGTAGCGGGTTCGGGCAGGTAATCAGTAAAATGTAGCGGGTTCGGGCAGGTAATCAGTAAAATATAGTGGGTTCGGGCAGGAAATCAGTAAAATGTAGTGGGTTCGGGCAGGTAATCAGTAAAATGTAGCGGGTTCTGGCATGTAATCAGTAAAATGTAGTGGGTTCGGCCAGGTAATCAGTAAAATGTAGCGGGTTCGGGCAGGTAATCAGTAAAATGTAGTGGGTTCGGGCAGGTAATCAGTAAAATGTAACGGGTTCGGGCAGGTAATCAGTAAAATGTAGTGGGTTCGGGCAGGTAATCAGTAAAATGTAGCGGGTTCGGGCAGGTAATCAGTAAAATGTAGTGGGTTCGGGCAGGTAATCAGTAAAATGTAGTGGGTTCGGGCAGGTAATCAGTAAAATGTAGTGGGTTCGGGCAGGTAATCAGTAAAATGTAGTGGGTTCGGGCAGGTAATCAGTAAAATGTAGTGGGTTCGGGCAGGTAATCAGTACAATGTAGTGGGTTCGGGCAGGTAATCAGTAAAATGTAGTGGGTTCGGGCAGGTAATCAGTAAAATGTAGTGGGTTCGGGCAGGTAATCAGTACAATGTAGTGGGTTCGGGCAGGTAATCAGTAAAATGTAGGGGGTTCGGGTAGGTAATCAGTAAAATGTAGTGGGTTCGGGCAGGTAATCAGTAAAATGTAGCGGGTTCGGGCAGGTAATCAGTAAAATGTAGTGGGTTCGGGCAGGTAATCAGTACAATGTAGTGGGTTCGGGCAGGTAATCAGTACAATGTAGTGGGTTCGGGCAGGTAATCAGTACAATGTAGTGGGTTCGGGCAGGTAATCAGTAAAATGTAGTGGGTTCGGGCAGGTAATCAGTACAATGTAGTGGGTTCGGGCAGGTAATCAGTAGAATGTAGTGGGTTCGGGCAGGTAATCAGTACAATGTAGTGGGTTCGGGCAGGTAATCAGTAAAATGTAGTGGGTTCGGGCAGGTAATCAGTACAATGTAGTGGGTTCGGGAAGGTAATCAGTAAAATGTAGTGGGTTCGGGCAGGTAATCAGTACAATGTAGTGGTTTCGGGCAGGTAATCAGTACAATGTAGTGGGTTCGGGCAGGTAATCAGTACAATGTAGTGGGTTCGGGCAGGTAATCAGTACAATGTAGTGGGTTCGGGCAGGTAATCAGTACAATGTAGTGGGTTCGGGCAGGTAATCAGTACAATGTAGTGGGTTCGGGCAGGTAATCAGTACAATGTGTATCAGAAGAAGATACATTCTCAGCTAGTTATCAATAAACTCTTAAGGGGAGGAAGACCGGATTTCTAGACCCTCTTCTCCCTCATGTTTAGCCCCATTACTTTTGAGACTTGAAGACCTTCGGCCCATTAGTTTGGTGATTTTAACACCTTTCACCCCATTTCATTGTTAATTTTAAGACCTTTCGTGCCATTTAGTTGTCGATTATTTCCTGGCGAGCGAAAGAGAGCCTGCAATTTTAAGAGGAACCGGCCTTCGGCCGGTAAATTTTTCTACCGAAAATTGTACAAATTTATCTTGAAGGGGGGTCTAGGGGGTGTTTCTCTAAGCTTGATGGAGATCTAGGGAGGAAACTAACAAAATATATGACTAAATTAATTAATAGACCAAACAAACGGTCTGCCTCCCCTTAACAAACGGTCTGCCTCCCCTTAACAAACAGTCTGCCTCCCCTTAACAAACGGTCTGCCTCCCCTTAACAAACGGTCTGCCTCCCCTTAACAAACGGTCTGCCTCCCCTTAACAAACAGTCTGCCTCCGCTTAACAAACGGTCTGCCTCCCCTTAACAAACGGTCTGCCTCCCCTTAACAAACGGTCTGCCTCCCCTTAACAAACGGTCTGCCTCCCCTTAACAAACGGTCTGCCTCCCCTTAACAAACGGTCTGCCTCCCCTTAACAAACGGTCTGCCTCCCCTTAACAAACGGTCTGCCTCCCCTTAACAAACGGTCTGCCTCCCTTAACAAACGGTCTGCCTCCCCTTAACAAACGGTCTGCCTCCCCTTAACAAACGGTCTGCCTCCCCTTAACAAACGGTCTGCCTCCCCTTAACAAACGGTCTGCCTCCCCTTAACAAACGGTCTGCCTCCCCTTAACAAACGGTCTGCCTCCCCTTAACAAACGGTCTGCCTCCCCTTAACAAACGGTCTGCCTCCCCTTAACAAACGGTCTGCCTCCCCTTAACAAACGGTCTGCCTCCCCTTAATAAACGGTCTGCCTCCCCTTAACAAACGGTCTGCCTCCCCTTAACAAACGGTCTGCCTCCCCTTAACAAACGGTCTGCCTCCCCTTAACAAACGTTCTGCCTCCCCTTAATAAACGGTCTGCCTCCCCTTAACAAACGGTCTGCCTCCCCTTAACTAAACCACAACCGAAGGGCTCTATTAAAAAACACCGAGAGCCTCAATTTCCCAGTCCATTGAGCTTCGTCCATATTTGATTAAGGGGGTAGTACTCGCTTTTTGTGGACCCCCTTCTCCCTCATGTTTAGCATATTAGTTTTGAGGTTTTAAGATTTTCGTGTCGTTAGTTTGTCGATTTTAAGACCTTTCGCCCCATTTATTCGTCAATGTCAAAACCTTTCTTGCCATTTAGGTGTTCATTTTTTTCCTGGCGAGCGATAGCGAGCCTGTAATTTTAGAAGGAACCGGCCTTCGGCCGTTTTTTCTACCGAAAAATTTACAGATTTATTATGAAAGGGGGTCTAGGGTGTGCTATTTTAAGCTTGATGGAGGTCTAGCGAGGAAACTCAAGAATATATGAATTACTAAACTCAAGAATATATGAATTACTAAACTCAAGAATATATGAATTACAAAACTCAAGAATATATGAATTACTAAACTCAAGAATATATGAATTACTAAACTCAAGAATATATGAATTACTAAACTCAAGAATATATGAATTACTAAACTCAAGAATATATGAATTACTAAACTCAAGAATATATGAATTACTAAACTCAAGAATATATGAATTACTAAACTCAAGAATATATGAATTACAAAACTCAAGAATATATGAATTACTAAACTCAAGAATATATGAATTAATAAACTCAAGAATATATGAATTACTAAACTCAAGAATATATGAATTACAAAACTCAAGAATATATGAATTACTAAACTCAAGAATATATGAATTAATAAACTCAAGAATATATGAATACTAAACTCAAGAATATATGAATTACTAAACTCAAGAATATATGAATTACTAAACTCAAGAATATATGAATTACTAAACTCAAGAATATATGAATTACTAAACTCAAGAATATATGAATTACAAAACTCAAGAATATATGAATTACTAAACTCAAGAATATATGAATTAATAAACTCAAGAATATATGAATTACTAAACTCAAGAATATATGAATTACTAAACTCAAGAATATATGAATTACTAAATACATAGACCAAAAACCAAGCACTACCCCCTTAACCCCTTCTGTACCGCAGCGGTTTTTTTTTACTTTAGTCTAGCTATATTTAGACGATTTTGTGCAGCTTAAGACGGATCTGTGGTAGTAAAAAGGATTAAGTGAGATAGTTCGAAGCCTTTTATTTGTTGGAGGCCCCTTTTAAAATGAAATAAAATCGTCTATTAGAAGCCTGAATAAAGTTAAAAAGACGTACAGAAAGGGTTAAGTCTAAAAAGGCATTTCCAAGGCCATTATCAATATCCATCCCGGCCTATAATTGATCTTGAATAAACAAACCACTAGCGATTTGGGGATGGAGGGGTGTTAAAAGGAAAAAGTATATTGTAAATAATGGATGAAATGAACCCTTTCAATACAATGGCATAATATTTTTTCTCCCTCATATTTAGCCCCATTAGTTTTCAAATTTTAAGATGTTTGTCCCATTAGTTTGTCGACTTTATGACCTTTCGTCCATTTCTTTGTCAATATTAAGACCTTTAGTGCTATTTAGGTGTCGATTTATTTCCTGGCGAACGTTAGTGAGCCTGTAATTTTGGAAGAATCGGCCTTTGGCCGAGATCCACGAAAGGTCTTAAAACTCTTAATATTAACAAGGAAATTGGGGCGGAAGGTCTTAAAATCGACAAACTAATGGGGCAGACATCTTAAAATCTGAACACCAATGGGGCTAAACACGAAGGAAGAAGGGGGACCAGAAAAACGACCGATCTTCCCTTAAAATATAACGAATGAAAAAAAAATATCGTACGCTAGAAAAAGAATAGAATAGAATAAAATATAATATAATAGAGGAAATATTTAAATAGAATAGAATAGAATAGAATAGAATAGAATAGAGGAAATATTAAAATAGAATAGAAGAGAATAGAATATAATATAATAGAGGAAATATTTAAATAGAATAGAAGAGAATAGAATAGAATAGAGGAAATATTTAAATATAATATAATATAATATAATAGAATAGAATAGAATAGAATAGAATAACATATAATAGAATAGAATAGAATAGAGGAAATATTTAAATAGAATAGAATAGAATAGAATATAATAACATATAATAGAATAGAATAGAGGAAATATTTAAATAGAATATAATAGAATAGAATAGAATAGAGGAAATATTTAAATAGAATAGAAGAGAAGAGAATAAAATAGAGGAAATATTTAAATAGAATAGAATAGAATAGAATAGAATAGAATAGATGAAATATTTAAATAGAATAGAATAGAATAGAATAGAATAAAATATAATAGAATAGAATGGAATAGAGGAAATATTTAAATAGAATATAATAGAATAGAATAGAATAGAGGAAATATTTAAATAGAAGAGAATAGAATAGAATAGAGGAAATATTTAAATAGAATAGAATAGAATAGAATAGAATAGAATAGAGGAAATATTTAAATATAATATAATATAATAGAATAGAATAAAATAGAATAGAATAGAATAGAATAGAGGAAATATTTAAATAGAATAGAAGAGAATAGAATAGAATAGAGGAAATATTTAAATAGAATAGAAGAGAATAGAATAGAATAGAGGAAATATTTAAATAGAATAGAATAGAATAGAATAGAATAGAATAGAATATAATAGAGGAAATATTTAAATAGAATAGAATAGAATAGAATAAAATAGAATAGAATAGAATAAAATATAATAGAATAGAATAGAATAGAATAGAATAGAATAAAATATAATAGAATAGAATAGAATAGAATATAATAAAATATAATATAATATAGTAGAATATAATATAATATAATAGAATAAAATATAATAGAATAGAATAGAATAGAATAGAATAGAATAGAGGAAATATTTAAATAGAATAGAATAGAATAAAATAGAATAGAATAGAATAGAATAAAATATAATATAATATAATAGAATAGAATAAAATCTAATAAAATCGAATAAAATATAATATAGTAGAATAGATTAAATAGAATATAATAGAATAGAATGGAATATAATAAAATATAATAGAATAGAATAAAATATAATATAATAGAATAAAATAGAATATAATAGAATAGAATAAAATAGAATAGAATAGAATAAAATATAATATAATAGAATAGTATAGAATAGAATAAAATAGAATAGAAGAGAATAAAATATAATAGAATAGAATAGAATAAAATAGAATAGAATAGAATAGAATAGAATAAAATATAATATAATAGAATAGAATAAAATAGAATAGAATAGAATAAAATAGAATATAATAGAATAGAATAAAATATAATATAATAGAATACAAAATATAATATAATAGAATACAAAATATAATATAATAGAATACAAAATATAATATAATAGAATAGAATAAAATAGAATAAATAGAATAGAATAAAATATAATATAATAGAATAGAATACAATAGAATATAATAGAATAAAATAGAATAGAATAGAATAGAATAAAATAGAATAGAATAAAATAGAATAGAATAGAATAAAATAAAATATAATATAATAGAGGAAATATTTAAATAGAATAGAATAGAATAGAATAGAATAGAATAGAGGAAATATTTAAGTAGAATAGAATAGAATAGAATAGAATAAAATATAATATAATATAATATAGGAAATATTTAAATAGAATAGAATAGAATAGAATAGAATAGAGGAAATATTTAAATAGACAGGTTAAAATGTGGGAGCTGTATTATCTCGCCTTAAGAGGGTAGTACTCGCTTTTTTTGGACTCCCTTCTCCGTCGTGTTTAGCATATTGGTTTGGAGGGTTTAAGACGTTCGTTCCGCTAGTTTGGCGATTTTGAGACCTTTTGCTTAATTTGTTTAATCAATATTAAGACCTTTCGTGTCCTTTAGGTGTCGATTTTTTCCTGGCGAGCGAGAGCGAGCCTCTAGTTTTAGAAGGAACCGGCCTTCGGCCGGGAAATTTTTCTACCGACAAATGTACAAATATATCTTGAAAGGGGGTCTAGGGGGTGTTTTTCTAAGTTTGATGGAGGTCTAGCGAGGAAACTCAAACATAATAATCAATGAATATATAGACAAAAAACCAAGCACTACCCCCCTTAATGAAATAATCAAAACAAGTAAATGATAATATGCTCTGAATAAATGTAATTAACCAGGTTAAAATGTGAGAGCTGTGGTGGTGATAATAATGGGTTTTTTTTTATGGCTTTATTATCTCGCATTAAGGGGGTAGTGCTTGCTTTTTATGGACCCCCTTCTCCCTCGTGGTTAGCATATTAGTTTTGAGATTTTAAGACGTTCGTTTTGTTAGTTTGGCGATTTTTAGATTTTTCGCCTCTTTTTTTGTCAATATTAAGACCTTTCGTGCCATTTAGGTGTCGATTTTTTTCCTGGCGAGCGATAGCGATCCTCAAATTTTAGAAGTGACATTTTTCTACCGAAAAATTTACAAATTTATCTTCAAAAGGGGGTCTACTGTAGGGGGTGTTTTTCTAAGCTTAATGGAGGTCTAGCGAGGAAACTTAAAAATAAATATAATACATAAATATATAGACCAAAAACCAAGCACTACCCCCTTAATGGACTTGGGGCCCGAATGATATAACTCCCTAGGATAATTTGAAAACTTTAGTGATATTATATATATATATTTTTTTTTTTTTTTTTTCAATGAATGCATTGATCGCTATGATAGTGGGAAAGTGTTAGATTATTCCATGCAATTAAACTGAGTAAAGTTTATAAATAATTGGATCTGTCGAATATATGTTTATGTTAATTAATATACAGTATAGTTTTGTTTGATTGGAATGCATTTTATATATATATGTATATGAATATATATATATATATATATATATATATATATATATATATATGCTAGGGTGTATAGGGGTATTGGAGGGGGTCTGTCTGATCATTATGTAGTAGTAGCTAAGGTTAGGATACAAAAGAAGTGGGTGAGGAGAGCTGGAGGGAGGCGAGAGGAATGTGGAATGGTGAGGAGGGTGGAGAGGTTACAGGAGGAGGAAATCAGGGAAGAGTACAGGAGAGCAGTAGAAAGACGACTAGGTGGGTTCGACCTGGAAGTTATGGAGGAAGTGGAGGAGATAAGCAAGGTGTTTAAGGAAGAGATCTGTGCAGCATGTGAGGAGGTGTGTGGAGTGAGGAGAAGAGGGAGGGGAGTGAAAGGTACAGCATGGTGGACAGAAGAGGTAAAAATAGCTGTGGAAGAAAAGAAAGCATATAGAGAGTGGTTGGGTAGTAGAGGGAATGAAGATTTCGAGAGACAGAAACGAGCGAGGTACGTGGAGAGTAAGAGGGTGGTGAAGAGAGTAGTGAAGGAAAGTAAGAGAAGAGTAGATGAGGAATTTGGAAGGAATCTGAGTGTAAATGGAGGGAGAGTAAGAAACTGTTCTGGAAAGAAGTCAAGAAAGTTAGGGAAGGTAGCAAGGGAAACAGTAAGGGTGTGAAAGATAAGAATGGGAGAATGCTAGCCGAGAAGCAAGAGAGAGTCGAAAGATGGAGGGAGTACTTCAATGAGTTGCTAAATTTAAGGAATGAAGAGCCAGCAAACATAGTTGATATGGTATGGGATGGAGAAGAAGAGAAGTAGTGGAGGAGGAGGTGGGGATCAGATCAGAAGTGTGGGAAGCCATGAAAAGAGTGAAGTTGGGGAAAGCACCAGGAACAGATGGAGTGTGTGGGGAAATGTTGAGGTATGGTGGTGAGATAGTGATCGAATGGGTATGGAAAATGTGCAAACTAGCATGGGAGAAGGGGAGTGCACCCGATGACTGGAAGACTGGCATAATAGTCCCCCTATATAAGGGCAAAGGGGAAAGAGGAGTGTGTGGTAATCACCGAGGAGTACGTCTTCTAAGTGTAGTAGGGAAGGTATACAGTAGGGTAGTGATTGAGAGAGTGAGAATGAGAACGGAGAAATGGATAGGCGACGAGCAGGGAGGTTTTAGGAAGGGAAGAGGATGTGTAGATCAGATTTTTACCCTGAATTGTGTTGTGGAGAAATATCTGGAGAAGAAACAAAAGGCGTATGTTGCCTTTATGGACTTGGAGAAGGCCTATGACAGAGTGGATAGAGAAGGTTTGTGGAAATTACTAACTTAGAATATACGGAGTAGATGGCAAGTTGCTGAAAGCAGTGAAGAGCATGTATGAGGGTGCAAAGGCGGCTGTACGTGTGGAGAGTGAGCAGAGTGAGTTCTTTGACCTGAATGTTGGTTTGAAACAGGGGTGTGTGATGTCCCTGTGGTTGTTTACTGTATATATGGATGGAGTCATGAAAGAAATACTATCAAGAGCAGTGGATGTTGGTGTATCGCTGAAAAGGGAGGGAAATGAGTGGAAGCTGCCTATACTGCTGCTTGCGGATGATACAGTTCTGATGAGCGATAATGAATGGGAGCTGCAGGGTTTGGTAAATGAGTTTGGAACAGTGTGCGAAAAACGGAATTTGAAGGTAAATGCAGGGAAGAGCAAGGTTATGGTCTTCGAAAGGGGTGAAGTTGAATGGTCAGGCTATGGAGATCGTCAACTCTTTTAATTATCTGGGCAGTGTGTTGAGTAAAGATGGCACGATGGATGAAGAAGTGCGGGAGTGGGTACAACAGGGGAAGAGGGTTGTAGGAACGCTGAAAGCAGTAACAAGAAATAGGGTGGTCAGTATGGGAGTGAAGAAGTCCTTGCATGACAGTGTGGTAATCCCGACACTGACTTACGGAAGCGAAGCATGGACGTTGGTTGAGAGACTCAGACCAAGAGTGAGAGCAGTGGAAATGAATTACTTAAGAAGTGCGTCCGGAGTTACATGGAGGGATAGACAGACTAATGAAGAAGTAAGAAGGAGTTGTGGTGTGGAGGTAGATGTGCTGGAAAGTATGAAAAGGAACAACTTGAGATGGTTCGGCCATATGGAACGTATGGAAAGCGAGAGAATGACTAAGAGGGTGTACGAGAGCGAGGTGGAAGGACAGAGAGGGAGAGGTAGACCGAAGGAGAGGTGGAAGGATGGAGTGAGGAAGTATATGAACGAAGGCGGTGCTGGTTGGGGGGAGGGGTGTCGACTGACTGGGGACAGAGGTGCATGGAGGCGGTTCGTTCGTGGCCACCCCTTCGGGGATCACGGCGTCAGTCAATAGAAAGATAGATATATATATACAGTATATATATACAGTATATATATATATATATATATATACATATATATATTATATATATATATCATATATATATATATATAATATATATATATATATATATATATATATATATATATATATATATATATATATATATACAGTATATATATATATATATATATATATATGTTAGATAAAGACAGGTAATAAATTTTCTTTAATACATACGAGGTTGAAAGAATGGCAATTTCTGCGTTGGAAATTTTATTATTCAAAGTTTCCAGGTCTCTGATGAGTTTTCGCTGGGTGGCAGGAAGTAGATGAAGGAGATGAGCAAAATTCATGGTGGTACAGGGTTACATAAATGTACATGATGATACAGGATATACGACGCGTTTCACTGGACAACCAGCATTATCAAGTAAGGAAGGAATGAAATAAAAGGTAAACAGGAAGGGTATATATAGAGGGTGGAGGATCAGAGGAGGAGGAAAACAGGGGGCAAAAGTCTGCTATGAGTCGGTTAACTCTTCACCTTCAGGCTGGAGCCATCAAAGACCACTATCTCACCCCTAACCACCCTCACCTCACACGCAACGAGTTAGAGAAACACACCACCATACTCGATAAAGAAAGTGACCCAAGGAGATTACCTATACTCGAAGCTTTATATATCCAAGCCTTACATCCCAACATCAACAACCAAACTCTGGACCTTCAGATCCTTCCTTCTGCCAAAAGGCACTACCCTACAGGACCTAACACCCCTCCTCGCCCCCCGGTGCCCTTGACGCAGCCCCCCGCGCTACCTCCTTCAGCTTCGTCTTCTGCAGGCGCCACACAACTTAGGCCACGCCCCTCGACACGCAGCCAATCAGCTTCGACCCCACCTACTGACCACCATCCCGCATCCAGTGCGCATGCGTGGAGCGGTTAACCCCTTCTCTCTCCTAGTTTACGCTTCCACCAATAGCAGACTTTTGCCCCCTGTTTTCCTCCTCCTCTGATCCTCCACCCTCTATATATACCCTTCCTGTTTACCTTTTATTTCATTCCTTCCTTACTTGATAATGCTGGTTGTCCAGTGAAACGCGTCGTATATCCTGTATCATCATGTACATTTATGTAACCCTGTACCACCATGAATTTTGCTCATCTCCTTCATCTACTTCCTGCCACCCAGCGAAAACTCATCAGAGACCTGGAAACTTTGAATAATAAAATTTCCAACGCAGAAATTGCCATTTCTTTCAACCTCGTATGTATTAAAGAAAAAATATATATATATATATATATATATATATACTGTATATATAATTATATTTATATATATATATACAGTATATATATACCGGTATATATATATATATATACAGTATATATATATCTGTATATATATATATATATAATATCAATAACTAATTTAATTCCCAACACCAAACACCTCCCAAGGAAATTAATGAAAACATGTGATCCTCCCGGGAATCGAACCTGGTGTACCCCATACAGATTTTATACACTCTAAAATTCATTCTAATTAAATATTAATGAGAAGTTCGTAACTTAATATAAACAATTACAAACACAAATGGATACAAACAAGAAC